>JAODUO010000028.1:80000-85000 GCA_025642075.2 Ridgeia piscesae | reverse complement strand
CGAACACCTCATTATCACGACCACGCGACGATAATCCGAAACGTGCTCCTTGTGTAGTAAACAACTTAACATTAGTCCCGCTAATGCGGCCACGTCCCGAATCGGGTTACTCGATCTGAAGGGCGACCGTAATAGCGAGGTGGTCATATCACTGAGGCGACCTTAATAGCGAGGTTTCGTTGTAGCCACGACAGCCTTTCTATAACGTACAGCAGTTCTCTTCGTCTGTATGTGTCGTCTCACAGTCGACCCTGTTGTCGCACACGACGGCCTCGCTCACGCAGTAGCTGCCGCGACACTTGAACAGACCCGCACCACACTGCGCATGCGCTGTGACAGAATATAGCATCGTCTATTTATTCATAACATGCGCAAGTCTCACTGCCACAGCCATACTGCTCCCCACATTACCATTTTATCTTGAAATGTGATAGTTGTGATATCAGAGGCATCTGGTAAGAGCGAGAGAGAGAGAGAGAGATAGAGAGAAAGAGAGAGAGAGAGAGAGAGAGAGAGAGAGAGAGAGAGAGAGAGAGAGAGAGAGAGAGAGAGAGAGAGAGAGAGAGAGAGAGAGAGAGAGAGAGAGAGAGAGAGAGAGAGAGAGAGAGAGAGAGAGAGAGAGAGAGAGAGAGAGAGAGAGAGAGAGAGAGAGAGAGAGAGAGAGAGAGAGAGAGAGAGAGAGAGGAGAGAGAGAGAGAGAGAGAGAGAGAGAGAGAGAGAGAGAGAGAGAGAGAGAGAGAGAGAGAGAGAGAGAGAGAGAGAGAGAGAGAGAGAGAGAGAGAGAGGAGAGAGAGAGAGAGAGAGAGAGAGAGAGAGAGAGAGAGAGAGAGAGAGAGAGAGAGAGAGAGAGAGAGAGAGAGAGAGAGAGAGAGAGAGAGAGAGAGAGAGAGAGAGAGAGAGAGAGAGAGAGAGAGAGAGAGAGAGAGAGAGAGAGAGAGAGAGAGAGAGAGAGAGAGAGAGAGAGAGAGAGAGAGAGAGAGAGAGACAGACAGACAGACAGACAGACAGACAGACAGAAGACAGAGAGACAGAGAGACAGAGAGACAGAGAGACAGAGAGACAGAGAGACAGAGAGACAGAGAGACAGAGAGACAGAGAGACAGAGAGACAGAGACAGAGACAGACAGACAGACAGACAGACAGACAGACAGACAGACAGACAGACGAGACAGAGACAGACAGACAGACAGACAGACAGACAGACAGACAGACAGACAGACAGACAGACAGACAGACAGACAGACAGACAGACAGACAGACAGACAGACAGACAGACAGACAGACAGACAGACAGACAGACAGACAGACAGACAGACAGACAGACAGACAGACAGACAGAAAGAGACAAAAGACAAAACAGGAACATGAAATAACGATAATCAAATTAATTATATATTAATGTTTCCACGTGATATCACTGGTCGATGATATCACTGGTCGATGATATCACTGGTCGATGATATCACTGGTCGACCAAGCTACGGCTCCCCCACACTGCAATCACTTCATTCGAACTTACTACAGTTGAGTAGGTGTGAGTTGTCCAGGCAGCCAATATGGCGGCCGTCAGTGGTCACGCCCCTCACGCAGACGTCTGCCTGCGATATGCACTGTCCGCTGTGACAGCGGAACTGTGACATATTGCAAGGAGTTGGTGTCTCTGCAATTAATCAATGAGATTAGCAACGGAAAACATCGACAGCCACCGACGAAATGTGTCAAAGAAACTTGGAATCGACTGCCCCTGACAGTGCATCAATGTGTCAGCCAGTTTAAAGTGCCACAGAAGATCGATCTTTTAACAGTTATTTTTAACACTGAACTATCTTAATTATTTGTTAACACATTTATTTTAATTTATTTATTACGTAATTAATATAGTGTTCTTATATAATGTTACTAGTTTACTTAATAAGTATTTATCTATTTACTTATTAATTACAATATCGTTGATTTTATTTAGTAATGATAGGATGTCTTAGCATTATAGTTTTATTTATTATTTTGTGTGTCATTTTGAAAAATATCACTTTATAAAGCATCCCCGAATAACTATTTGGATGGGGTGCTATATACGAAATAAATAATAATAATTATTATTATTATTATTATTTCTCAGCAGGATTGCTTTAAAGGAGTACGCCTGCTATATTCTTTATTGTACAGTAGTATTATTCTATATAAATGTAACATACTCAGGCCAAGTCAGTGTGGGTTTAGATCTAGCATGTCAACAACTGAGGCTCTTTTAGATTTGGTAGAAGAAATTACAACTTCCTTAGAACAAATTAAGTACACTGTTGGAGTATTCATTGACCTAAAAATGCCTTTGATACTGTGTAAAAACTGCATTTCTATGGTTTGCGTGGTGTTGCACAGGAATGGATTCAGAGTTATTTAGAAAATAGAAGTTTTAATAACTGTCATTCAGAAATACTAAATGTGTCCTGTGGTGTCCCCCATGGTTCCCTTTTGGGACCAAAATTATTTATCATGTATATTAATGACATCTGTAAAGTCTCACAAGAGTTCAAGTATATTTTATTTGCTGATGATACAAATCTATTATGTTGTGATAGATACTTAAATGAACTTGTTCGGATGATAAATAGTGGATTAGAACAACTGCAGACGTGGTTTTCTGTTTATAGATTGTCTCTTAATATACCAAAAACAAATTACATGATTTTTGGTAATCGCAGAATAACTGCAGATATTTGTGTTAGAATAAATAAGGAGAAAACCAATAGAGTAAATTCCACAACATTTTTAGGTGTAGTAATTGATTGCAAATTAAACTGGAAAAGTCACATTTTATCAGTAAGATCTAAACTGTCAAAATGTTGTGCTATTATGTATAGAGCCAGTTCCTTGATTAACAAACATGGTTTGCATATGTTGTACTATTCTCTTTTCATGCTTTATATTATGTATTGTGCTGAAGTATGGGGTAACACATATGCTACAAATATTCATTGTTTAGTTTTATTACAGAAAAGGGTTATAAGATTAATTTGTGGTGCCAAAAGACTTGATCACACAAATTTACTCTTTCACAATGTACATATTCTTAAATTACCAGATCTTGTAAAGCTAAAAACTGCTATAATTATGTTTAAGGCATATTGTTATATATTACCAATGAATGTACAAATCTTGTTGAAAATACCTGAATCACGATATTCATCCAGGCATAAATGTAAGTTCAAGCAAATCTATGTAAGTACTAACTAAAAAGTATGTGCATTTCTGTTACTGGTTACACTTTGGAACTCCCTCGATAATTCACTGATTAGTTGTAAAAATGTTCATCATTTCAGAAAGTGTTATACAGATAGACTGTTGAATAGTTATGTGTTAGAGTCCTAGACCATTTGTGCTAACATAAATTAGATACAAAATTTAACATTCCGTTTGTTTGTTGTTATAAAAGGTTTTTGTTTCTTCAATAAATGTCACAATGTCTTTTAATTAAATGTTGCATGGTTACACACATAAATAGTGTTGTTGCACCTTATATTCCACTGATAGATGCTTTATGTATGAAATTTAGCAATTATAAGGGTAAACATGATAAGTATTGTACTTCTTTTACCCTTTTTTCAACAATTTGTATTGTATGCACTGCATTTATAATGTAGTAATTGTTGTTGTTAAAAATAAATTTCAATTCAATTCAATTCAATATATTGTATCTTATCGATAGCCCAGATATGTTTTACTTAAAGCTTCCCAATCATTTCGTTTTGCCCATCGCCAATCCCTTTCATTCATATCCAGTCGCGTTCTATATAAATAGGTCAAGTAATAAGCGCAGTTTGCTTAATAAAAGAACCATTAATTATTTTTTATCGTATAAAAACAATCAGCGTTACACCGGGTAGCAGACCGATCGCGTTGGCAACAGCTGGCGCCTTTTATTTAAACAGGGTGGTCACGTGCAGAATCCGAGATCAGCCATCAAGGCACACATCGATCGATCACGCGAGATTTTCAAGCTACAGTCTTTTCCGGATTCACGATAACTCAGATGTGTGGTTCAACAATTCGCTACCGAAGCTTTTTATTTTTTCTGAGTTTTCTGTTTATTTCATAAAAACGAAGGCACATATACGCATAAACGAATTAGCATGTCACAGGGGATACTTCATAGGTTTGCTTTTTCGTGAAATTAGTCTCAAACGCGAGGAGCAAAAGTAATCGAACTGATAATGGATGTTTAACCATTTTGTTTTAGTGGAATATTATGATTCGTGATGATTCAATTGTATACCCTCAGTGCAGTCGCTTTTTGGAAGCGTGTCTCGGGTCGATTACTAATAAGATGGTATTGTCATTTGTGTCTAACACGAGATATGCGGTCAACTGAACGCATCCGTGTTGACATTAGGTTGTTATGACGGACCACCTTCCTTAGAATGATCCGAGCTCGCTATTCTGGAATGTGAGTGACAACGCGGCGATTAACATAAACACTGAACGGCAAAATCATAAAACTGGTTCTGCATCGTTGACACATACTTGTGTATTCAGTACCTTATAATATGTGTAATTGAATATGTCAGACATAACTGCGCAATAAAACATGAATAAAAGAACAGGTGGCGCACTCCTTTATATAATGACACAATTCATTGACTAGTAATTGCATGTAGTGATGTTGTTCTAACTTACTCATTTATCGAAAGATAGTATATATCCGGTTTGGATTGGGGGATAGGTCATAGACATACAGATAGTTTGAACTGAGTTGGATGACGTACCACACCGCGCCTCGTCCCGCCCGTCGAGACAGTCTCGCCGGAAGTCACACCACTTTTCTACCTCCACGCACTGACCTCGGCCACACTTCCGCTCACCGCTCCGACATTCGTGTTCTCCTACAATACCACGGAGAGCGTGTGTCAGCGCTGCTATATCGTTTTGTGGAATCAATTTACAACGTTTTCATAAACTATTTATCTCACATCTTGCTGATGGTTACAGCATTTAATATATAT
>JAODUO010000028.1:37500-72500 GCA_025642075.2 Ridgeia piscesae | reverse complement strand
TTTTACATTTTATTGACACGACTTTTCAGAAGGCTTTGTATGACGAAAACTGCGCTATATAAATTTGGTATATCTAAATAAACTGACGTATCTAGGAGGTAGCTGTTACGTCATAATCAAAATTTTGCGCAACTCCTCCGTCAAGCCAAAGTTAATACATCCGAGCTGGGGCTCTTCCACACACACGGCGCTCACACGGATGGGATCAAAACTTAAAACAGACACCGTACTAAACGTCGAGACGTGCGAGATTGAGGGAGATTTATGCGCGTTTGGTCCCATCGTGGGGGTAGTGGGGAAGTGCCCCAACTTCTATCTAATAGATCTGGTCTAGATTTGCCTTTGCCAACAATATTTACAGAGCCAGCCTGTTACGTATATAAATTGTGACAGGCCATCTCCAAGAGACTACATCTCTGCATACAGATGACACCTTAACAACATTCCCACAGGTATTTGTCATAAAGGTAATCTTCTGTAACCAGGATCTCAACAAAATACACGATGACAATCACGTGTTCGTGCAGCCACATTTTGATCACTCGACGGAGTTTGCTAAGCGTCAAGGAGACATCATTTCATCTTACCGCAGTCATCTTCGTCCTCGCAATTCCCGCAGTCACAGCGGCCGTCGCAGTGGTTCGACGCCTGGATACAGCGAGAGTCGGCGCAACGAAACTGTTCGTCACTGCAGGGTCCACCTAACAGACACAAACACGTCAACGATACTGCTCGTCACTGTAGGGTCCACCTAACAGACACAAACACGTCAACGAAACTGTTCGTCACTGTAGGGTCCACCTAACAGACACAAACACGTCAACGATACTGCTCGTCACTGTAGGGTCCACCTAACAGACACAAACACGTCAACGATACTGCTCGTCACTGCAGGGTCCACCTAACAGACACAGACACGTCAACGATACTGCTCGTCACTGCAGGGTCCACCTAACAGACACAGACACGTCAACGATACTGCTCGTCACTGCAGGGTCCACCTAACAGACACAAACACGTCAACGATATTGCTCGTCACTGCAGGGTCCACCTAACAGACACAGACACGTCAACGATATTGCTCGTCACTGCAGGGTCCACCTAACAGACACAGACACGTCAACGATACTGCTCGTCACTGCAGGGTCCACCTAACAGACACACACACGTCAACGATACTGCTCGTCACTGCAGGGTCCACCTAACAGACACAGACACGTCAACGATACTGCTCGTCACTGCAGGGTCCACCTAACAGACACAGACACGTCAACGATACTGCTCGTCACTGCAGGGTCCACCTAACAGACACAAACACGTCAACGATACTGCTCGTCACTGCAGGGTCCACCTAACAGACACAGACACGTCAACGATACTGCTCGTCATTGCAGGGTCCACCTAACAGACACAGACACGTCAACGATACTGCTCGTCACTGCAGGGTCCACCTAACAGACACACACACGTCAACGATACTGCTCGTCACTGCAGGGTCCACCTAACAGACACAGACACGTCAACGATACCGCTCGTCACTGCAGGGTCCACCTAACAGACACACACACGTCAACGATACCGCTCGTCACTGCGGGGTCCACTTAACAGACACAAACACGTCAACGATACTGCTCGTCACTGCGGGGTCCACCTAACAGACACAGACACGTCAACGATACTGCTCGTCACTGCAGGGTCCACCTAACAGACACGAACACGTCAACGATACTGCTCGTCACTGCAGGGTCCACCTAACAGACACGAACACGTCAACGATACTGCTCGTCACTGCAGGGTCCACCTAACAGACACGAACACGTCAACGATACTACTCGTCACTGCAGGGTCCACCTAACAGACACAAACATGTCAACGATACTACTCGTCACTGCAGGGTCCACCTAACAGCACAAACACGTCAACGATACTACTCGTCAATGCAGGGTTCACCTAACAGCACAAACACGTCAACGATACTACTCGTCACTGCACGGTCCACTTCATAAACACAAATAGGTAAACTTCTGGCACGTGACGTTTAGTGTGACATCCAGGGGCAAGGTGATCTAGTGGAGGTAAGGATGTTCTGTTTAGTCTAGGAAGTGGACACAACGACCCGTGCAGTGACACACCGGCAGGTCACATCAGCCGGCATTGAACACATTTGTTGCTTTCCTTCCTTTAGGCGTCTTCTCTTCCTAGTCTAAACAAAGCCTGTATCACTTTATTCTCGCTGTTCGCTCTGCCCCTGTCTCCCCTTTGAAAGCTCAGCATATTCGAGTGAGCTGTGTGTGCTTGTGCGTGCTTGTGTGTGCTTGTGCTTGTGCTTGTGCTTGTGTTTGTGCTTGTGCTTGTGCTTGTGCGTGTGCGTGTGCGTGTGCGTGTGCGTGTGCGTGTGCGTGTGCGTGTGCGTGTGCGTGTGCGTGTGCGTGTGCGTGTGCGTGTGCGTGTGCGTGTGCGTGTGCGTGTGCGTGTGCGTGTGCGTGTGCGTGTGCGTGTGGTTAGTCGATGGTCAAATTAACATATTTCTGATAAATAATCAAGAGTTTGTAACCGGCAGTCTTCATAAAGCGTTTATGAACATCACTGACGGTCTTCCCGCATTAACAACTCTACGGACATCGGGTTGTGTTAATTGTTTGCAGCACAATCACCTACTGCGGCTGCAAGGGAGGATGACACGTGTCGTTAGTGAACTGCAACGTGAGTTAGCGAGCGTGTCGTCATGAAAACATTGAACCATCTTAATAAGGCGTTGACATATTCGATTAACGACACACACAATGACGCGTCTGCAGCAGAATGTCCGCTTTACACAAGGCCACCTGTTAGGTGGGCCTCTACTTAAAGGGACACGGTAGTGTTCCAAATTATAATAACATATACATTTAAACTCTTTGTAATGTTCACAATCATGTTAATATAATTATTTTATGTAATTATATGCCTTTATTTCATTTAAATAATTTTTTATTAATCACTAGTAACCATGCCATGTACGGATAAAAGAAATGGGCGGCTCGAGCACGAACTAGAAACTGCGGAGTTATTTGGAACACGAAAGAAATGTTTCCCACATAACTAGTGTCATTACAAACTAATAATATGTAATTCTAATGAATATAGTTATATTAAATAATTGTAACAATGAAAATGGTGTATATTACAAACAGGTATATATTCTCAAAGAATCCCTTTTCATTATAATTTTGGACACGAAAGAATCCCTTTAAGGTCGCGTACACATTCGTAGTGTACTCATACTTAGGGCGAGTCACGTGACGTCACGTACAGTTGAGTTCGTCCGTGACACTGTCGATGCAGTCCACCCAACCGTCGCACTTGTGGTCAGCCGACACGTACAGGCCGTTGTCGCACCGTACGTGACGCTCTGTTAAAACACGCAGTAACAGTGAACACCAGATTTGTACGCAATATCGATAAAAAATACGGTTGCCCAATTATCGAACATTTGATAAAGATAATCTTTTCTTAGATGAACGAGGATATATATATATATATATATATATATATATATATATATATATTATATATGTATATATATATATATATATATATATATGATATATATATATATATATATATATACATATATATATAAATATGTATATATATATACATGTATATATATATATATACATATATATATAAATATGTATATATCTATACATGATATATATATATATATATATATATATATATATATATACATACATTGCATTTGTTTAAAATTACTAAGTATGTCTTACAGCTATGACAATAGTATGACTTCCTTCCTTGTAGTAGAGCGCAATTGCTCAGGGGTAGAGCTTCCGACTAAGAGAACCCGGGTTTGAATCCTGTGCCTGGGGCACGTTATTCACTCTACATTGGTGGTAGTGGCGGTGTGGTGGCCCCAGATTCGACCAGTCCAGGATTTGTACGAATCTGGGACCGCGACTGTAGCGGTCCCAGATTCGTACCGAGTCAAGATTCGCCTTTGTTACTAACGTAGTTTCCGTTAGTAATACATCAAGTATTGAAATAATATTGTTATCACGCAAATCTTAAATAAAAATGGATTAACTTATGTGATCATTTTCACTCATTCGAACGTGTTGTGTTATTTAGTCGAATCTCGGCCCGGGCATGACGTTTGCCGTTGCCACTACGTCAGAGCGCGTCAGAACAGATAAAAGCGACCATTGCGCATGCGCGCGCATGCGCGATATGCGTTTAGACGAATCCCGGACTGGTCGAATCTGGGACCACCACAGCGACGGCAGAGGCGGTGGTGGTGGTTTGTACTAGTAATAAAAGACATAATGTTTTCGGACTTAGCGGACTTGTGAGATGGTCCAACGTGACGTCACTTACCGCAGTGTTGTTCGTCACTTCCGTCGTAGCAGTCGTTGCGGCCGTCACACAGGTAGCTGGGCGGGATGCACTGCGAGTTGTTACAGCGCCACTCGCTCGGGTAGCACGGTCGGTACACTGCAACAGAGGGGCCGGCGTACAGGGCACGGACGACGTGACGGAGGTACGGCAGACACGCGGTGTGGACGACGTAATGGAAGTACGTCAGACACGCGGAATGGACAACGTGCCGGAAGTACGTCAGACACGCGGTCGGTATGGACAACGTGGCCGACGTACGTCAGTCACGCGGTATGGACAACGTGACGGTAGTACGTCAGACACGCGGTATGGACAACGTGACGGGAGTACGTCAGACTCACGGTATGGACAACATGACGGTAGTACGTTAGACACGCGGTATGGACAACGTGACGGTAGTACGTCAGACTCGCGGTATGGACAACATGACGGTAGTACGTCAGACACGCGGTATGGACAACGTGACGGTAGTACGTCAGACACGCGGTATGGACAACGTGACGGTAGTACGTCTGACTCGCGGTATGGACAACGTGACGGTAGTACATCAGACTCGCGGAATGGACAACGGGCCGGAAGTACGTCAGACACGCGGTCAGTATGGACAACGTGGCCGACGTACGTCAGACACGCGGTATGGAAAACGTGACGGTACTCGGTATGGACATCGTGACGGTAGTACGTCAGACACGCGGTATGGACAACGTGACGGTCGTACGTCAAACAAGCGGTATAGACAACGTGACAGTAATACGTCAGACCAACAGCAAGGACAATGTGATGGAAATATTCCAAACATGCTGCATGGACAACGTGACGGAACTACACCAGGCAGCATGGACAACGTGACGGAACTACACCAGGCAGCATGGACAACGTGACGGAACTACACCAGGCAGCATGGACAACGTGACGGAACTACACCAGGCAGCATGGACAACGTGACGGAACTACACCAGGCAGCATGGACAACGTGACGGAACTACACCAGGCAGCATGGACAACGTGACGGAACTACACCAGGCAGCATGGACAACGTGACGGAACTACACCAGGCTGCATGGACAACGTGACGGAACTACACCAGGCAGCATGGACAACGTGACGGAACTACACCAGGCAGCATGGACAACGTGACGGAACTACACCAGGCAGCATGGACAACGCGACGGAACTACACCAGGCAGCATGGACAACGTGACGGAACTACACCAGGCAGCATGGACAACGCGACGGAACTACACCAGGCAGCATGGACAACGTGACGGAACTACACCAGGCAGCATGGACAACGCGACGGAACTACACCAGGCAGCATGGACAACGTGACGGAACTACACCAGGCAGCATGGACAACGCGACGGAACTACACCAGGCAGCACGGACAACGTGACGGAACTACACCAGGCAGCATGGACAACGCGACGGAACTACACCAGGCAGCACGGACAACGTGACGGAACTACACCAGGCAGCATGGACAACGTGACGGAACTACACCAGGCAGCACGGATAACGTGACGGAACTACAACAGGCAGCATGGACAACGTGACGGAACTACACCAGGCAGCATGGACAACGTGACGGCACTACACCAGGCACTCGGCGTGGACAACGTGTCAGACAGGGGTCCCCAAAAGTGTCCAGTGACGCGTCGCTGTAGCATGTTGCTACTCGCGCTGTGTCAGTTGTATCCACTTAACTTTAAATTGTCCGTTCTTGGGTGTCCTGGTCTATCTGCACAATAACCTAAATTGTCCGTTCTTGGGTGTCCTGGTCTATTTGCACAACAACCTAAATTGTCCGTTCTTGGGTGTCCTGGTCTATTTGCACAACAACCTAAATTGTCCGTTCTTGGGTGTCCTGGTCTATTTGCACAACAACCTAAATTGTCCGTTCTTGGGTGTCCTGGTCTATTTGCACAACAACCTAAATTGTCCGTTCTTGGGTGTCCTGGTCTATTTGCACAACAACCTAAATTGTCCGTTCTTGGGTGTCCTGGTCTATTTGCACAACAACCTAAATTGTCCGTTCTTGGGTGTCCTGGTCTATTTGCACAACAACCTAAATTGTCCGTTCTTTGGTGTCCTGGTCTATTTGCACAACAACCTAAATTGTCCGTTCTTGGGTGTCCTGGTCTATTTGCACAACAACCTAAATTGTCCGTTCTTTGGTGTCCTGGTCTATTTGCACAACAACCTAAATTGTCCGTTCTTGGGTGTCCTGGTCTATTTGCACAACAACCTAAATTGTCCGTTCTTGGGTGTCCTGGTCTATTTGTACAACAACCTAAATTGTCCGTTCTTGGGTGTCCTGGTCTATTTGCACAACAACCTTCTCATTTGTCCTATCTCCCGCATCTTTCTACGATGTCCAGACTGTTCAGATTGCTTGACTAAAGCCGACGACTGACTCGTACGTACTTGTCCGTCCACGTCACCAACGCCGACTTGGACGGCCAGGAGGTAATAGCAGTGACAATGCGTACGGACATACGGTGACACCAACGATAATGCTGATGGACTTGCGGTAACACCAGTGACAATATGGACGGACATACGGTAATACCAACGATAATGCGGATGGACTTTGGGTGACACCAACGACAATGTCGATGGACGTACTGTGACACCAATGACAATGTTGGCGGACATAATTATGGTGACACTAACGACAATATGGACGGACATACGGTAACATCAACGATATTGCGGAAAGATTTTGGGTGACACCAACGACAATATGGATGGACGTACTGTGACACCAATGGCAATGTTGGCGGACATAATTATGTCAACACCACCGACAATGAGGACGGACATACGACGACATCAGCGACAACGTCGACGAATAAGTCACACTTTTCGGTTTCTTCAAATAGCTTCGCATTTGCGTCAAAATACAACTCTCACCCTTATACATTTGGGGACTATTGATTTATCCAGCTAGTGATATATGCAGCTCCCCCAAACCCCCCTCAGCTCAGCCCCCGACCAGTCGCCTACGTGTCATCAACAGAGAGAAGGTAACATGCAGTAATCAGGAAATAACAATTTGCACCGACACGACATGGCGCAAGTCAACGACAATGAAGCGACATGCGACAAATCGATAAAGTAGATGATTGCTGTCGTGTCGCCGTCATCGACTCATGTCTTCCGGTCACGTGGCTTTATCTTTCCGATTGGTCGCGCCTCTCTACTGTGTCAACTTGTCACGTTGTCATTCACCCGACAACTTCAAAACATGTCTCTTTTCACGATTCATACTATCCCACTGCAGTTATCAATTAACGTTGTATAATACGTGCGCGCAATCATGTGTATAACAACGTTTAGAGACTTAGGAATATTAAATGATCGACTCCTGATTGATGACGTATAGAAAATATGTTGAAAGATATCAAATTGTCCAGTCATACTAATGAAGTTGCCTGTGTTTCAGTTGGATAAACATTATGAGCTGAGCGTGTGACTGTTTGTTCTGTTTGTAATTTTACTAATGTTAACCACGTCCTTGGAAACATAGCGACATCTTTGAGAAAATTACTAAACATTTCTCAAGATTGTTCGTTTCCAAATCTAAAGTTTTCATTTTTCATATCCAAACTCAAGATGTTTCTTTTTGTATGTAGATGCTTTCGTCTGACGTTACACATTCATTTCTTCAGTAGACCCTACTAATGACCCTATGTTCTCTATCAACAATCTCCAACTCCTTTTGCTGTTGTTCGCCATTCTCCCCCCCCCCGCACTCTTTCCAGATCTGCTCCCTCCACTCATTCGCGTAAAAATCGTTTGCTCCTAGTGATTTTTAGTAATTTCACAAACAGCAGAGGTATCACATACTCCCTAATGATTGCTTAGTTGGTATATGCATACATGTTACTTCTTTTTCTGAAATTTATAAAATAAATAAGAACTATTTCGATTTTCGTTTCGAATGAATCCGGTCGAAACTCTGTACGAAACGTAACTATGGAAATGGAGATTTGAGCGGAATACGCTTTAGTCTTCACGCGAACGAGACTTGGGGGCGAGATTGACCTTCATCCTGTCGAGTTGTTTACGTTTAGGAACAGCGAGTTTAGGCACAAACATGATTTTTATATGCCACCAACACGGCAAATTAAGCAGACAAAGACAGCATCGACGCATGATTGGGAAAGAATATGGAACCAAGCAGTGAATAGCATGACTTCGGAACAGTGACAGTCACAGTGCCCTGGCTTTGCAAGCAACGGACACCGTGCCCGTGGGCCGGCGAACTGGCACTGACTACACAGTCAACATGCAGCGTTCGCACAGATGTTCTTCCAGATAGGTTAGTA
The DNA here is from genome assembly GCA_025642075.2 of Ridgeia piscesae. Classification (NCBI taxonomy): domain Eukaryota; kingdom Metazoa; phylum Annelida; class Polychaeta; order Sabellida; family Siboglinidae; genus Ridgeia; species Ridgeia piscesae. The sequence goes on along the minus strand of JAODUO010000028.1, from coordinate 63,771 downwards.
ATTACGAATTGCTCAGCTATAATCACGTATATATATATATATATATATATATATATATATTTATGGCGTATGAGTATACGTCATTGATATTCCTGTTGTTTTTATTAAATTTATGTTATTGTTTACCTTCAACCTTAGCGCTTATTCAGCCAATGCCATGGTACGACAAAATACCAAGTCCAAGGTATGGCTATGCTACGAGTATGATTACGCCAGGCATAGATTATGGCCTATACTTAGATAACTACGACACGTCAGTGATTGATTATAATTCTGTAACTATGTAATGTTTATGTCACATATGGTATGTAGCAGGTGGTATGTAGCAAGTGATCCGTAACAGTTGCACTTAGGCCTTCGTTATACTTATTCATAATGACAATATTATAATATTATAGTTATAATAATAATTAAATATATTAAGCAATGATGATAATGTGATCGTTCATAACATTGCAATTTTTCAAGTACATTAAAATTCAAATGTGTCACATTTTCAGAACTTGAGGTATCATCACCATAGGGCATGCGGAAAAGCTCATCACCTCAGGTAAATGAGTGTTGTAATATACATTAATTTAATCTCTCAACAAACCTTTTATAATTTTTTTACAGATGTATGTCATTTGTGAATCCAAGTGGCCTGGGGCCCTGTGGATGTGCCTCCCACATTGTAGGAATTTGGTATGCCTGCAAACTTTTTATAATAGGTCAATGCTAATGTGCTTCTATATTGTTTGAAATATGACCCAGTTTAAGTGATAATAATAAGGTGTGGCATTTTCCGATATCACCACTCCAGATGAGACAGTGGAAGCTGAAGCTATGCGGTATCAATAAAAATGTAGACTACACAATTTGGTTCAAAGGCCAGTAGAGGTTTTTGTGCCCTCAAGACGATTTCTGAATCTGACCCTCTATGTGATATTTTATTTGTCTGTATTAATGGGTGGGTGTACTTGTTAAATTGTATATAAGTAAAGACATCATAAAGTAAAACCTTTTTACCAAAACCATTTCATGAAATTGACTCAAAATAATGGCAAGCACAATATAAGTATAATTACAGGTACAATCACTGCACTTGATATAATGTATTTATTTCATCAGATAACAAGCAAAGCAGCATTAAAAAAATTGAAAACGTGTTAGGTAAATGTAAAAAAGAGTTACTTTTATAAATATTCATATCAGCATCCAGCTGAGATGGAGTAATCGTACTCGTGTACTCATACTCGAGTACGAGTACTTTTTGAGTACTCGTACTCGAGTACGAAGCAAAGTAATCGTCCTCGATTATATTTTTTCATATGAACAGTTGCAAGCAAATATATTAGACAGATAAAAATGGCAATATTAGAAGTAATCTAATAAATGTAATAATAATCGAGGTATTCAAAATATTCAGTCAGATTTCTCTAATTAATACCTTCTCTTCCCAGAGAAGCCACATCACATACAAGTTAAATTGTGAGAGTCCCTGGGAAGCACTGCAGGAGAAGAGGAGATAAGCATCCCCTAACATCTTGCTTTGTAATTTTAGAAGCCAGGCCACAGCCCCACCTGCCTTGTTTGCTCTGTCAGTATGGTGTGAATGACTGGTCTTATTTCCAACATCCAGAAGCCTGACTGGGTCTGGGCGGTTAGCTGCTAAATCCCTGTCTATTATGTTCAATTAAGTGCAAACTGTAAACCTGTCTAAATCCATCGACCGACCGACCGACCGACCGACCGACCGACCGACCGACCGACCGACCGACCGACCGACCGACCGACCGACCGACCGATCGACGACGACGACGATCGACGACTGATCGACTCGACTGACTCGATCGACTGATCGATCGACGACTGACCGATCGCGACGACGATCGATCGATGATCGACTCGACGATCGACGACCGATTGCGATTGACGATCGATCGACTCGATCGACTGATTGATCGACCGACCGACCGACCGACCGACCGACCGACCGACCGACCGACCGACCGACAGACAGACAGACAGACAGACAGACAGACAGACAGACAGACAGACAGACAGACAGACAGACAGAAGACGGTTAGCTGCTAAATCCCTATCTATTATGTTCAATTAAGTGCAAACTGTAAACATGTCTAAATCCACAACTATTGTGGGTTGTCCCATCCAGACATAGGGTCAAATACTTTGAAATGTATTTAAATACAAATATTCTTGAGGGATTAAAATACAATTACAAAACTTTTTAAGTATAAATGTATTTAAATATGAATTTATTGAAAAGTGTTTCAAATACTTTTTTACTTTTCATTTTGTATTACTATGTAGGTAAAAGAAAAGCAACACATATATTGAGACATCTAGTTTATAGGCATAATTAGTGTTTTGCTCATATAATGACATACAGACCAGTGATAGGGAGTATTGTTATTGCTAACTGCTTCACAATGACAACTGACTGAAAGAGGTAAAGGCCAAAATATAGTGTTTGTATGTTAAGCCAGGAGGTCCATAATAAAATGCCTATGTTGCCCTCAGAAGAGACACTGCTAATCATTGCTAGGATGTTGTGAGGAAGGCTCAACTTCAAAGTGAGCCAGGAAACCAGAATAGCCTGATGCCAGATTGCAGCCTGACTAAAGAACAAAAGGGGATATTGACCTATGGTCACTGTTAGGTGCTAATCCATCCTCTGGCTCTGAGCAAACAAAAGTTGTGGTCACTGCAGGGCCAGGGGGAAGCCTGTTGTTAAGTGTCTTCATCAGTAATTAGCACTGTTGGGTGAAGTTGCAGTGCATTAAGGTAATCAGTTTGGCAGGCATTACATGTGACAGTGAAAAAGAAATGTTGATACTGGCAATGTATTTGAAAAAATATTTGAAAAAGTCAAATACTTTAGGAAAGTATTTAAATACAAATACTTTTAATTCCTAAACATCAAATACAAATACTTAAAAAGTATTTAAATACTTTCAAATACAAATGTATTTGACCCTCATCTGATATACTACATATTTGAATTGGATACTCTTGAATATGCACCCCTGGTTTTGAAGTGTTGTTATTGTAATGTATTTGATCATGTGTCTTAAATGCCTCCTGTTTGTATTTGATTCAGAACCCATAAATTAAATTATTAATCCAGCATTAAATGATTCATCGAATACCTGAGAAAGTCGTCTAATTATTAATAATAATAACACCTGGATAGTGGATAGCTGTAATTAGTTAGAACATTAGTGACACAACAACAGAACAAGAATGACACCTAGGGATTCCATGAAAGTCGCCTTTATATTAGAAACAGGATATTCATTAAAGTAATCATGAAAGTAATCATGATTACATTCTAATGTAATCGTATTCGTACTTGAGTACAAAAGTAATCGTACTCGAGTACATTTGTTTTCTGAGTACTCGTACTCGTAATCATACTCATGCATGTTCAAAGTAATCGTACTCGTACTCGAGTACATTTGTATTGTACTCACTCCATCTCTGGCATCCAGCACATGGTATATCAAATACTAATTAAGGTAGTTCAAAAACATGAATCCCATTCATTAGGCTTTCAAATTATGCCTTTCACAGAGAATACATTAGCTTTAGCAAACATGTGCTTAGTGATACATGTCATGGAAAAATTGTTCAATATTATGAAAGAATTGTCGTACTAAAACATATTTCTGGAAATTTACTTTTGCAAAGAGTTCACCCATAACACACACACACAATTGTTACAGAAACATGTTGTAAATAGATATCATATACATAGTATGTACATATAATAACATTATGTACAGCACTTTGACCATGTTGGATATTGTGCTTTAGAAATAATAAATATATTACATACAGTAACTAGATTATGCTTTATTTAAAAAAAATCAGTAGATATAATTTTTTTAATTTAATGCTATGTATCTTTACACCTAAAAAGTAACTAAACTAGTCAGGGTCCTTGTCATGTGGCTGAGAGTTACATGTGCAATTGCGATATGTTTACTCAATTCTATGAAGAGTACTGGCTAGAGATAGTCGTGAATACTTTTGTACAATTAGTATTTTCACATATTAATTTCAGTGTGGCGGAATGTTTCCAACATTAGTAGAAATGTTCAATATAACAGGTCTGAGTAATGTATATATATAACATTATATTACCATGGTATTGACTTTGGCTAAGTGTGTCGTCACATATAAAATATCATACATGTCAGAGCTATGATAACTGTCACTTTGTTTCTTGTATAGGCAGATGCGGATGTACAGTAAAATGCCAGGAAGCTGGTATGCAGTATCTTCAAAGAGAGTGAACTCACACAATGTCACCGATATCCAAGCTGATGTAGTTCACTAAAGAATGTCGAACCTGTCTAACAGTGTCGAGAGAGGTTGACCAAAGGCCTATGCCATGTTTGACAGACCATGGCATCCACCGTTCCATCGCCAACTGCAAAGCTAGTCAGGCTTCACCATATTCATATTCGCATGTCAAGCACTCTGCATTCTGCATTGGTCTCTAGTCAGTTAGGGTATCTGACCGGCATGGAAGCCAGTGTACACACCACCAGTACTGTGGAGTCTGTTATGATGCAACACACAGTACAACTCGGATCACTTTCAAATACGTGACATTTAATATGCAGCATATTGCACGGCTCATTGTTGTATAATCTTGTCCACAAATACAACTGTCCTGTATAGCATATTAACTTGTTGAAATAGTGGTACCGGGTAGTAAGCATTGTTCAGTTTCTTGTTGACCTGTAGAGAAAAGCATGTATTCAATTTCAGTCAACAAAAAACATGCATCATGGTAGTGGAGTTGGGAGTAAATAATGATGCCATGTAATAACTATTACATGGTGTACACATATTCATTTTTGATATTTTATGTCAAACATGAATATGTGAGGTTGTTTGGTCAAAGCAAATGTTGGAAATGACAAAATAAGGTTATTGTGATGCCAACAGCATATTCCCTCAGAAAATATTCAAGCATTCATAATATGTATGTCTACCTTCTTCAACACTGTATTATTGATTTGAGTCATCGTTGCAGTATTTCCCCTGAGTGAGGTGGACCACCTCAGTGTTTTTGTAAGCCAATTTGCTCAAAATATGCCTCATAGGTATTTCTTGCTATAAACATGTTTACACTTGTAGCTGTGCATTTGTTTCCTCTCTATTTCCCAGGGAATAAGTTCAAACATCCCTCAGAATGCACCATTTTGAAGGTAATTTTTAAAATTGATCTACGTAGCCATGCCCCCCCGACTCACATGTGCATTAATGTCTGTGTTGACACACTGGGTATAATATGCATTATACAAGACTAACAAGAACAAAGGGCATTCTAGTTTTCCATGTTCAAGATAATATGTGAATGAAAACAATGTGTATTTAAATGGACATATTAAACTATTTGTTATAATTTATACATTGTTCATTGTTAAAATGTTTAAATTACCTGGATTGATCAGATATGAGACTCCAACAGACTACGTATCCTCCCGGCATTTGCCATACCCATGTGACTGCCTTAATCTTAGCCCCTCCTCTGCCTTGTCTCACTTTTGCATTGTAGTGTGGCCTATAGCAATATTATAATTCGAATATATTATGCATTCATATAATGCTGTGATGAAAATGTTGATAAATATTTGAAAACAGCTGGCACGTGTGAGTTGAAAGGTACCAGGTACATAGACTTACAGCCAAGCATCATTGACTACAATGGAAACAAGTGCAAGAATGTTATATGTAATACTTGCATGATATAATTGTGTACGCCTATTGTATTAACATTTTAATCAATCATCGCTGTCATAAAAATCTAAATTATTTTGCATAAAATGTAATGGAAATAACAACATTCAGTAATAGTACTGAAATGTGAGTCGCAAAACACTGTTTTAATAATTGTGAGATTAATGTAATTCTCCGTCATCTATTCTCTATGGATATGTACTTTCGCAATTACTAAGTTTATTAACAAGATCCTGCGTAATCAAATACAATACCGGTACATATCAACACAGGTTGTGTCTGGCTGAGTGATGCCGAGCGATATTGGCGACTGTCAACTCAAACTGGCTTGCCTTGTCAGCGACACTGATAATCTTACAAGTTAGAGAATCCGCGTCGAGTAGACGTTCACAAGAGTGGATTAGCACCCGACTACTCGCTCTTGTTGCTAACTGCGTTAATGCACTTAATGCGTACCTCCATTGAAGAATCACTTCGCCTTTGGAATATTAGTCATGACGCGCAAAAGCACGTGCGATTTGTTATTGTGCCGCAGTAGGTCGATCTCGCACAAAGCACGTGACCCAAAAAGCAAAGGACGTCGGCAGCTGCTGATTGTTTCGCCAGTTATACCCGGTGTAACGGCGATTCTTTTTTTACGATAAAAAAATGACAAGTACCCATTAAAAAATTAACTGACTGTGCATTCTTGTTAAACTATTAACACATTACACATCTGGTCATAAAAGAACCGGTTTGGCGATTAGCAAACGAGTGGAGGGAGCAGCTTTAACGCAGTCCTCCCATCGCATTCTCGGTCATCCTCGCCTCCCTCCATAGTCTGGGTATCTGATCTCTTTGCCAGTTTTCATCTCCCATTCTTTCCACACGACCGGCCCATTTCAGCCTACGCCTCGCCAGTTTCTTCTTACACCTTTCCTTCACTCCACAATCTTTCACACCCAACATACTTTTCTTAGAAACTGCGACATCTTCGCAACTTTCACATACACGACGTATCATCGCAATGCAGTTGTCGGCCGTTGGCAGAAAGAAGAAAAAAGAGCAATGCACGAGGCCCGCCCGTGGCCCGTCGGAATTAGTTGTCGCACCAGTGGTCGATGTCATATTAGATACTGCCCAGAACCATTACCCAGCAGTGATACGGCCAGTGCACGCACCTGCGAAACAATATCATTTTCTAGTGTAACAGCGAATGATATCATAAGTTAGTTCGTGAAGGTTATGTTGGGCGGCGTCATGACGTGTGCGGCCTGCATTACGTAGCCGCGGTGTCTAGATTGCTGGCTGGTCTGACATATGGTTGTGCCACCCCTCCCCGTACCCCCTACCCCCTACCCCCAGTAAATCCAAAGTAACACTGAGATCGGTGCGACATTTTTGACGAAAACCATCATACACACGTGTGAATTGAAATTTTGTTTGGAAGACATACCTCGTTATGGATATCCTCCCAGTCAAAAAGGTTTGGCGCCGCGGCGACCAAATTTCCCTCTCCCCCCTCCCCCCGTCTTCCGATCTTCCCGCCGCGGTGCGAGACTGCACGGAAGGCGGAGTGGCGCTGAAGCTCCGTCGGTTCTTGTCCCCCGTCCCTCCCCCAAAAAGAGGAACATAATTACCGCCAGTGTTACTTTACTGCCTGCGTTTTTGTACCGCTAAAATATCAACTACGGACATAAACGTTGTGTTCTGCATATGTGTATGCAACGCGATAAGCTAAAACTGATGATTGACCCAGGACAAAACAGTCCGCATTCGTTGACCTAGACGACTACTGCAATCCGTGCGCTTCTTTCCGATGCAAATTAATGGGTTATTATCGATCCATGGAAACCGATTTATGGTAACGCGATTAAATGGAACACGCTGGAGAGGACGCAGGCATCATAGGTTAAACAATAGAGAGTCTCCATCGGAAGAGGCGCCGGATGGGAGCTCGTTTGGTTATTTGTCATTACGAGCCGGTGTACGTCGGTAACTCAACTCGTTAGGCGAATCCACTGTTGGACTCGCTGGCTATAATTATCTCGCCGAACTGGTCGTAAAGCGAACGAATTAGTGTTTGTGCACGGACAACTGGAGTGTTTTCACCTATAGCAGGGCGATGACGTCGGAAGCGTGTCGCGAGGACAAGCGATATCGTAGTACTGCAATAATGATGTATAATTACATATTTTAGTCTTTTGACAAATGTGTATCTTTAAAACACAATTACCATTTTTCTAATATCGTGGCCAGCAACACTGTAAGTGAATGGGACACGGGTAAAACTTGGCTTGTTACGATTTTTGTTTATTATATATATATATATATATATATATATATATATATATATATATATAATGCTTTTGCGTAAAGTGGTATACGGTGTGAGTCATGTTAATTGGTTAATTGTTTTATTTTACCAAAAAATCGTATTTAGAAGATGTACGAGTCATGTTGTTTTACCATAAATTCTTATTTAGAAGACGAACGATCTTAGATTGCAACGTTTAATCGGAATAGCTGCCTAGCAGACGCAACCAGTGGGATGGAAGAATGTAGTCGTCACTATTAACGAATACGTCCATGATCATTATCAAAATAGTATTAATAGCTGGATATTATTAGTTGTAATTACGCAATAATCTCTCTTTTTCTCTCTCCTCGGCTGACGTTTATCTAGAGAGAATGTCACCGACCCGTTTTTGTGACGTCGTAGGCGTCATAGACGTGTTTATATCAAGTGGTTTTTCTTTGTCGATGAAACGATCAGTAAACTGTGTAAGATATAAATTACACAGATAAATCAATTATTTAAATGAATAATATGGTATAATTAATTAATTTGTAACATGATATATTAGCAATATGTGATGTGGTGTGGTGTGGTGTGGTGTGGTGTGGTGTGGTGTGGTGTGGTGTGGTGTGGTGTGGTGTGGTGTGGTGTGGTGTGGTGTGGTGTGGTGTGGTGTGGTGTGGTGTGGTGTGGTGTGGTGTGGTGTGGTGTGGTGTGGTGTGGTGTGGTGTGGTGTGGTGTGGTGTGGTGTGGTGTGACATTGTAAAAAAGATAATTGTATAGTTCCTTTCTTCCTGCTGTGTCATTGTGTAACTACAGGTGATGTCATTAATGTTTGCATTAAATCAGGAAACGATACTTGAAGTTCTTCGGTGACGGAACAAAAAATTGTACAGAACCAAGGCAAAGGAAGCGAGTGGGAACTGTTATTGGCAGTGGGCGGCAGACCGATTAATCAGAGCTGTTCGCCCAGTGGGACTCGGGTGGATCACTTCTATTTGTACCACACGATCAGCTTCCTACATGATTCTGTGCGGCAGCATGGTTATTGGCTCTTGATCTGAACAATAAAAGATATGTACATAGGCATAATAATTGCTTCCATAAACCGTCGGTTGGAGAGAAATCGTTCACTAAATGTAAACACAATGTCCATTCTTGACGATGCTACCACCTTCAAATAAAAACATAAAAAAAAAAAGAAATAGTAATAAAAAAAAAAACTTGCTTCTACCGCGCGTATTCCCTTCGCCTCATCCGGGTAAATGTCTAGTTTACAATAATTGCGCGCTTACTAAAGTCCTCAATGATACATCGATGCAGCCACACTCCTGGTGGTCATTCAAACACAAATAGCCGCTCTTTCTGATTAGTTGAAATCGGGACATTGGCCTGCGTATGGCTTGACCCCCGCCAGTGACCAATGCTTGGCTTCGGCGTGGCTGGGGCAATGAATCAGATTTGTGCTATACGAAGGGACGTAATTTCTGTACAGTTTCCCACGAACAAACACGTCGCCTGAAGGAAAGTCCTTTGCTGGGTTTTAGCTGCGTCAGAAGGTTAAATCACTCCGTGCAATTAGTTAATAGCTTCCGCTCGTCCGAGCACAGGCGCAGTCGAGCTACCAGCGGTGGCACAACGTCAGATGGTGCGTCCGACAGTTCACGTCTACCAGTGTAGCCTAGTGCCCCAATCGTGGCAGAGTCACGCCGTGACACGTAGGGATGTTTAGTTTGCGTCAATTGCTGTGTCAGAGGTGCCTCCTTAATTATAATTGTTCTGCATTCATGGTGAATGAATCAATGAACGAACGAACGAACGAACGAACGAACGAACGAACGAACGAACGAACGAACGAACGAACGAACGAACGAACGAACGAACGAACGAACGAACGAACGAACGAACGAACGAACGAACGAACGAACGAACGAACGAACGAACGAACGAACGAACGAACGAACGAACGAACGAACGAACGAACGAACGAACGAACGAACGAACGAACGAACGAACGAACGAACGAACGAACGAACGAACGAACGAACGAACGAACGAACGAACGAACGAACGAACGAACGAACGAACGAACGAACGAACGAACGAACGAACGAACGAACGAACGAACGAACGAACGAACGAACGAACGAACGAACGAACGAACGAACGAACGAACAAGCAAAAAAACGAACGAAAGGGTCAAACGAACGAACGAACGAGACGAACGAACGAACGAACGAACGAACGTACGAACGAACGAACGAACGAACGAACGAACGAACGAACGAACGAACGAACGAACGAACGAACGAACGAACGAACGAACGAACGAACGAACGAACGAACGAACGAACGAACGAACGAACGAACGAACGAACGAACGAACGAACGAACGAACGAACGAACGAACGAACGAACGAACGAACGAACGAACGAACGAACGAACGAACGAACGAACGAACGAACGAACGAACGAACGAACGAACGAACGAACGAACGAACGAACGAACGAACGAACGAACGAACGAACGAACGAACGAACGAACGAACGAACGAACGAACGAACGAACGAACGAACGAACGAACGAACGAACGAACGAACGAACGAACGAACGAACGAACGAACGAACGAACGAACGAACGAACGAACGAACGAACGAACGAACGAACGAACGAACGAACGAACGAACGAACGAACGAACGAACGAACGAACGAACGAACGAACGAACGAACGAACGAACGAACGAACGAACGAACGAAAGAGCAAACTGAACGAAAGAGCAAACTGAACGAACGAACGAATGGACGAACGAATGGACGGACGAGCAAACGAATGAACGAAAGAACAAAAGATAGAAAGAACAATCGGATGGACGGACGAACGATTGCATTTGGGGAAGTGTATATTAAATAAAAAGAAATGATGGGAGACAGACTGCCTGCCTAAGCAGATCAGTGCCTGTAATATTATCAAGGATAGACGTCAGTGAAGGAGATAGTGGTGATACAAAAGAAGATGGTAACAGGTAATACAAATAATGGTGACATTTGTAAGAGGTGGCTTAGTGACACTAACGACAGACGGTGACACGGAATAAATGACACATGGTGACACGTGAGAAAAAAACAAGACGCTAATGGACATGACAGAGATGTGAACATGTTATCGTTGATAATACTAAATGATATGACGATAACGCTAATGACGACGACAAATTGACGAGTCTAGTGAGGTTGTACTTACGACAGGTGGCGCCCTCGTCTGAATTGTCGCCACAGTCGTCTTTGTAGTCACACTGCAAGTCTCGCGGGATGCACATGTGATTGTGACACTTGACGTGACTTGGCGGACACACGTAAGTTTCTAGCAAAGACAACCAAAAATATTATAATTGCCAACAGACGCTAAATATGCGAAAAAACAGCGAATATTAATTACTATTATTAATATCCTTGGACGGTTAACTTAAATGAATAACCAGAAAGGTTAGAACCAGTAGTGTGTGATACATATCACAGTTTCCAAATAGATTAATTCAGACTGATCACAATTAAAATAGACATGGGGGAAGTGAGGACCACCCAACTAGGTGTGTCTTGACTAAAAATTCCAGGAGGAAGGAGAAAGAGGCAGTGAGAGAGAGAGAGAGAGAGAGAGGGAGAGAGAGAGGGAGAGAGAAGGAGAGAGAAGGAGAGAGAAGGAGAGAGAAGGAGAGAGAAGGAGAGAGAAGGAGAGAGAAGGAGAGAGACAGGGACAGGGACAGGGACAGGGACAGGGACAGGGACAGGGACAGGGACAGGGACAGGGACAGGGACAGGGACAGGGACAGGGACAGGGACAGGGACAGGGACAGGGACAGGGACAGGGACAGGGACAGGGACAGGGACAGGGACAGGGACAGGGACAGGGACAGGGACAGGGACAGGGACAGGGACAGGGACAGGGACAGGGACAGGGACAGGGACAGGGACAGGGACAGGGACAGGGACAGGGACAGGGACAGAGACACAGAGACACAGAGACACAGAGACACAGAGACACAGAGACACAGAGACACAGAGACACAGAGACACAGAGACACAGAGACACAGAGACACAGAGACACAGAGACACAGAGACACAGAGACACAGAGACACAGAGACACAGGGACAGAGACACACAGACACACAGACACACGGACACACGGACACACGGACACACGGACACACGGAGACACGGAGACACGGAGGCACGGAGGCACGGAGGCACGGAGGCACGGAGGCACGGAGGCACGGAGGCACGGAGGCACGGAGGCACGGAGGCACGGAGGCACGGAGGCACGGAGGCACGGAGGCACGGAGGCACGGAGGCACGGAGGCACGGAGGCACGGAGGCACGGAGGCACGGAGACACAGAGGCACAGAGACACAGAGGCACAGAGACACAGAGGCACAGAGACACAGAGGCACAGAGGCACAGAGACACAGAGACACAGAGACACAGAGAGAGACAGAGGAGAGACAGAGAGGCAGAGAGACAGAGAGACAGAGAGACAGAGAGACAGAGAGACAGAGAGACAGAGAGACAGAGAGACAGAGAGACAGAGAGATAGAACGAGAATGAGAGAAAGAGAGAAGAGAGAGAGAGAGAGAGAGAGAGAGAGAGAGCGATATATATATATATATATATATATATATATATATAGATATATATATATAGAACGAGAGAGAGAGAGAGAGAGGAGAGAGACAGAGAGAGACGAGAGAGAGACGGAGAGAGACAGAGAGAGACAGAGAGAGAGAGAGAGAGAGAGAGAGAGAGAGAGAGAGAGAGAGAGAGAGAGAGAGAGAGAGAGAGAGAGAGAGAGAGAGAGAGAGAGAGAGAGAGAGAGAGAGAGAGAGAGAGAGAGAGAGAGAGAGAGAGAGAGAGAGAGAGAGAGAGAGAGAGAGAGAGAGAGAGAGAGAGAGAGAGAGAGAGAGAGAGAGAGAGAGAGAGAGAGAGAGAGAGAGAGAGAGAGAGAGAGAGAGAGAGAGAGAGAGAGAGAGAGAGAGAGAGAGAGAGAGAGAGAGAGAGAGAGAGAGAGAGAGAGAGAGAGAGAGAGAGAGAGAGAGAGAGAGAGAGAGAGAGAGAGAAGAGAGAGAGAGAGAGAGAGAGAGAGAGAGAGAGAGAGAGAGAGAGAGAGAGAGAGAGAGAGAGAGAGAGAGAGAGAGAGAGAGGAGAGAGGGAGAGAGAGAGAGGGAGAGAGAGAGAGAGAGAGAGAGAGAGAGAGAGAGAGAGAGAGAGAGAGAGAGAGAGAGAGAGAGAGAGAGAGAGAGAGAGGGAGAGAGAGAGAGGAGAGAGAGAGAGAGAGAGAGAGAGAGAGAGAGAGAGAGAGAGAGAGAGAGAGAGAGAGGAGAGAGAGAGAGAGAGGGGGAGAGAGAGAGGAGAGAGAGAATGAGAGAGAGAGAGAGAGAGAGAGAGAGAGAGAGAGAGAGAGAGAGAGAGAGAGAGAGAGAGAGAGAGAGAGAGAGAGAGAGAGGAGAGAGAGAGGGGGACAGAGAGAGAGCGAGAGAGAGAGAGAGAGGGGGGGGTGAGAAAGAGAGAGAGAGAGAGAGAGAGAGAGAGGGGGGAGAGAGAGAGAGAGCACGCGCAAGCAGCGGCGGTGGGTATGATATGAGCACGGGCAAGTGGTGGGACCAAAGAACGCGTCACAGTTTGGGAGTGGGGCACAATTGAACATGCTTGTTGCATGAAAATAGCCGTTTCATTACTGTGGGCATTGTTCCCGTAATTACACGTAAATGTTTGGTTAGTGCACTTCGCCAGCTTCATATTGTTTCTAGGACTGTTCAGATTCAGATCACTTAATAGGATTTCACAAATCCCTGACCATAATTTCGTACAGCTATTTATATCCATGTTTCCAGGCACACGTAATTGGGACGTCGAATCTATTGCAAATGTAAGATGGACTTATCTATGTACTTTGGTATTTTGGGGATGGATTTCTGTATTTTTCTTAGAAATAACTCACCACACTCCAGCTCGTCGGAGTTGTTATCGCAGTCCCTGCTTAGGTCGCAGCGACGGATCAGATCGATGCACGTGGTCGAGTTGCATTGGAACTCGTCCTGATGGCAACCTAGCGGGCGAATACCAAATATGGTCAATGCATGGTAGAAGTGAAACTGGATTTTTTTGGTATCAGGTTATATATTTTTGTAATGAAACTAATTGTGATTGTCGTGTCAAGTCCGAAAGTCACATATCTGAAATACTTGAAAACTGTCAACAGCACGACACGCTAACGGGGACACTGTCACTGGGAATACTGTCTTCAGTAATACGGCAAACGATAATTGCGTTTTGAAAAAGTAATTAAATTTAATAAGGGATTTTTTAAGGATGATTTTTTCTTAGAGGTTTTTGTCTTAGTGATATCGACTTCTCTGTGAAGCATTCAGCCACGTTGCAGTCACTACGTATCACTGGTAAGTCGTACATTCAACGTAACCACGTGGGCCTGCCCATTGTTTCCGCTGGGGTAGCCTCATTTTCAGACATTAATCAGCCTTTTTATCTTTAACCTAACACCCCTTAATTTCTGCGAAAACTAGACAATGATTTGGCATCGCATCGCATCACTAATCAAAATGACGCCTATGCGCAGAAAACACCGACTGTTACTGTTATAATATGATAGCTCTGATACCACTCGACACAAAAACAACATTTCTACACACTCAGGTCTAAGCAAATCCTCACAGAAATTCAAACAAACTTCATAACGCCATTTATATAGGGTACTCTTTCGTCAATGGCAGACTTACTGTGGTCGTACGGCAGTCGTGGTGACAGAGAAATGAATTGACAGGACAAGAGAGAACCACCCACTGGACACAGACAACCACAAAGTGGGACTAATAAAGAACTCCACCGAGTAGGAAAGGGTGACAGCTTCGTGACCGTGACCGACATTGCTACTGACTGAGCTAAAATGACAAAGATCATATAGGCTGAAACGTGCGCGCTGTTAAAGCACGTACACAACAATATGCAAATATGATAACCGTTCATTCTGCGAAAGCAATAGGAAAGAGTCGTATCTTTGCAGCAGGCGGTCTGGTCTAATGAAGTCGACTGTGCCTGCAAATCAATACGACGAACCTCGCCGTCTTCACCGGTGTCCACGATAAACTCACATATAAGTAATGCATCAGTTCGGAGACATCAAAGGCAGGTGCAATCTCTTCAGTTGAAGAGAAATACGTCAAGGAGATTTAGATGCGTTCACCGTCTGCGACAGGTACACAATGAAAACATGAACACGTGAACACGTGAACACGTGAACACGTGAACACGTGAACACGTGAACACGTGAACACGTGAACACATGAACACATGAACACATGAACACATGAACACAATGTGTTTCCAGAATGTGTCTTGTCACAGATGCCTCTAAAATTAGTGCATTCGTGTATCACCGTTTATTCATTTACAACTGCACTTGTATGACGCCTCAAATTATTCAAAACATCCTTTTTAAATTGAATGTAATTTCTTACACAGCGCATTATGACGTCAGGCACTTGCAATTCCCTCCTGACAGATCCATTCAATCGAATCTTAACGCTGTTAAGAGTTCTTAAACCCGATTTTGCTTTTTAAACTCACTTTTGATCCCTAACTGTTATGAAATACTTGAAAACTGTCAACAGCACGACACGCTAACGGGGACACTGTCACTGGGAATACTGTCTTCAGAAATACGGCAAAGGATAATTGCGTTTTGAAAAAGTAATTAAAATTAACAAGGGATTTTTAAGGATGCTTTTTTCTTAGAGGTCTTTGTCTTAATGATATCGACTTCTCTGTGAAGCATTCAGCCACGTTGCAGTCACTGCGTGAACACTATTCTTACACTTATATCCTCCACTGCCTATAGCCAGGTGCTCATTCGCACTGCTCCTCTTGTGCGGGAATTGTCTTTTATTTCCAGCAGTTGCTCTCCGCTAGCTCTCTGGTGTTCCACACATCGACTCACTCGTACCTCTTAAGTCTAATTTAAAAACACATATTTTAAGGCCACATTTGAAATGAATTTATTTTAACATTTTAACCGTAATTATAGTTCATAACATTATTTTTGTATCTTATTTTATAATTAACCATTAACTTATAAATTTATTTTAATATTCATTTATTGCTTAATATTCATTTATTAGCGTATACAATCACGTCAACATCAGCAGTTCCGCGCCGAGCGACACTGACCGACTTGAGTCCGGTCAGTCTTAGTCGGCTTTGCACCGCAGCGGCGCCGATTCTAGTTGGTCAATTTCAGGCGAGACTGGCGCATGGAGTGTGTCGTATAAAGTTTCGTCCAACGTGGTGGAAGAGATACGACCAGTAATAGGTGCACAGCAATCGTTGTGTGAGTCTGGCGCTCAGTGCGACTGGAACATCGGCGTGGCTTGAATATTGGACATTTTATTAATGCTTCCACTTTTATCGCCGTCACTACGGCTCAGCATAGAAAGTCAGCCGACCTCACAAGTTGGTGCAGCACGGACGCACTACATACACACACACACACACACACACACACACACACACACACACACACACACACACACACACACACACACACACACACACACACACACACACACACACACACACACACACACACACACACACACACACATATATATATATATATATATATATATATATATATATATATATATAAATCAAGTGATTTCCACAATAAACTGCTATGAAGTAATGGTCGACATACGAAATGATCCGATTGATGAATTGGGCCGACCAATTAATAGTATATCCGAACTGGCCCAATCACCGAAATCCTCGCTAACTACGAAAGTTAAGGAAAAGAAAGATGGTTTTTACATCGCAGTATCCAGTCGACAATACCGCACAAAGCGCTTTTCACTTGACTGACGGGTTTTATCCATCTTTGTTTTTCAAGTTTTGTACATACTGTAAATAATATTTATACATATTTACTACAAGAAATTGTACGTATTTATTATTGTAACGCGTGAGTGCACTATACGGATATATTTATGACGCATAAAACTACGGTTAAATCGCAACTGTGTTTTGAAATGACGCCAACTCAAGCAACCACCAGAGTAACTCCATAAGACGTCGGTGACTACAAATGAATGTTATACGTCAATGTCAATTACTACAAACAACCGCTAATATAAGACATCAATGCCACCAACCGACTTGTAAATGTATAAGACGCTAATCCATTCAACCGGCAATGTAGATTTATAAGACTCTAATCCATTCACGCGGCAGTGTATATATATAAATAAGACGATAATCCATAAAAACGGCAATCTATACAGATTTATAAGACTCTAATCCGCACAATCGGCTGTGTATATTGATAAGACGCTACACCGTACAAGCAGCAGTATAGACTTATAAGACGTCAGTGCATGTCTATAACCGTTAGTGAATTTCTTTAAGACGCCAGTACATGCAAGCAGCAGTTTAGGTTTATTAGTCAACATTACCTATAACTAACATTGTAGTTCATTAGTTGATAGTACCACAATCACAATAGCGTAAATTTAGTATAAGGTCAGCGTAAATTTAGTATAAGGTCAGTGACTTAAAGCTCTAGTGTATATATAAAAGACATCAGCGTGTACAATCGCCAGTGTATCTATCAGATGTCAGTACATGCAACCGTCACTGTAGTTTTATACGAAACCACCAAATGTAACCGCAAATGTGGTTTCCAATTACGCCAGCTATTGCGGCGCCTGCCAGTGCGGCTTTACAAGCATCGGCGACAAGTTTATCGCGTCGCCTGCCGTGTCGACGAAACAATATACGCGACATTTCGGATTCATTAATCGCTCGCCGGCCGCAATAGCCGCCAATGGCGAGTTGTAAAGAAATCGCGTTCTAAGCGGCTCGTGTCCGTGAACGGTTAGCGACATTCGCATAAATTGATTAGCAGGACAGTGTCATCTGGCGTAGCTGTCATAGCAACACAGCGTGATGTTTGTGCTGATTTATAAATGAAGGGAGACCGACGTAAAAAGAGGATTGTAATTACTTGATTCTGACGCAGATTCCTATTCCGATTTAATTGCAACAGCGTCGGCTTGGGTTGGAGATACAATTTCCTAATATCTTAGACGTTCAAATGTCAGTGTAATTATATGTTGTGTATTAGTTATATGTTTGTTCATTATGTTGACGAAATAATAAGTAGGTAATCAGTGATTAGTCGTTGTAGCAACGCGCAAGGGTTATCGTATTTAAACACATTATTAGAGAAATGCAATGCATGTCGATCTTACGTACGGTTGGGTGTTGCTAACATAATTACATTAAATCAAGGAACGTCAATTATATATTATTGTCATACTTTCGAATATGGGCATGCTTTATTGCAATGTCTTAATAACTGTTATTACCTCAATAACTGTTATTTGGACTATGTTGTGACGGGTGTGGCGCTGATGTTAAATACATGTACCTACTTATGCTTTGCTTTGTGTATTATTGAGTCGTATTGATGCTCCGATCGGTTTCACGGTGCAATAAAGGATTTATGTCTATCCTTGTTGCGTACCAAATTACACTCAAGTGTCGCTATCCTACATGGGAGCGATTATATTTGTCATTGACATTACAACGTAAGCATATTTTTCTACAAATATTTTCTACAAAGATTGCCTTTTGCATTCACTATAAGGACAATATACTATGCTACATACGAACTAATATGTACCATTTCAAGTTATACTATCTCGGAAACCTTTAGAAACCAATTCTATCTCTTGTTGTAGAACGAGATATAAGCCATTGTATAAGAAGTTATCTTTACTCTTTTTACTATCTGGGAACACCAATAGAAAGTCAGCCTATTATTGTTTGTGCATTTACCATAAACGCTTAATCTGTTGTTGACCTCAGCTGTCAGCACAAGTCACAATAAAAGCGTTGGTAATGCATTTCAATTAATTCTACGACATAGACAGTAGGACATGGCGCTCCATCGACCCGGTAATGGTCGACTCGTGAAAGCTCGTACGAGCAAGTGCAAACACCGCGTTTGACCGACACGGATTTGACCGAGTTGCTTGTCACCCAACGTCCGTCTTCCAGTGACGAGGCGTACTGCGGAATTTCTAATCACCAAATACCGTAGCTCTCCGTCCAGGATGTGGCCAATGATGTAGCGTTCCACCGCGTCCTCGGTGTGACGTCACCGGAGCCAGCGTACAAGCAACAGTAGAATAACACATTGGTTTATCCTAGCGACGATGCGAATATGACAGTAAAACTATAAGACATCGTGGTCGCATGGACCGGTGTCGAATGCGTTTTGCCATGGTGAATCAACAGAAATCAATGTTGACTTTAATGATAATGATAATGATAATGATAATGATAATGATAATGATAATGATAATGATAATGATAATGATAATGATAATGATAATGATAATGATACTAATACTAATGCTAATGATAATGATAATGATAATGATAATGATAATGATAATGATAATGATAATGATAATGATAATGATAATTATTATTATTATTATTATTATTATTATTATTATTATTATTATTATTATTATTATTATTATTATTATTATTATTATAATAATAATAATAATAATAATAATAATAATAATAATGATATAATATAAAGATAATAAATGATAATGATGATAATGATGATAATGATGATAATGATGATAATGATGATAATGATGATAATGATGATAATAATGATGATGATGATGATGATGATGATGATAATGAATAATAATAATAATAATAATAATAATAATAATAACACAAGTTTTATTAGCAACTCAACTGAGTTGGATTGACATTACAATAGGTTACAATTAACTCATCAAAACATCATACAAATACAATATAAATACATTTGATACCGCAAATCATACCATATTAATAGCCTTTTTACTGACAGTTGTATAAAGCCCACGGTATAAAGGAGTTACGGAATCTATTCGTTCTAGTAACTGGTAACGGGTACACATTTTGTTGTCTAACATTATATTTGATATGTCTTTTGTCAGGCAGCAGATAATTTAATCTGTGTGTGCCGACTTTAATTTTATCAAAATATTTTTGACAAATGCTGTCCCGTCTTACATTCAACGTATCCAGGTTAACACGTCTAAGTATTTCCGCGTAACCCAATCCAGGAAAAATACATTTTAGTGCCCTTTTTGTATAACTTCAATATTGTCAGACAAATATTGGGGCAAGTTAGTGTGCCATACAGGACATGCATATTCTAGAACAGGTCTCACCACACTAACATATACACTGACCAGATCTTTCTGGGTAATCCCTGCACGCTTTAACTGATATAACATGTACAAGCGTTTACCAGCCTTTTTCACAATATTATCCACGTGTTTGTTCCATGTCAGATCCTGAGAAATGGTCACACCTAATAGTTTGGCATGGCAAACTTGTGCTATATCCCTCCCATCAATCTTTATATTCGGGATAGTGCTTCTGAAATTGCCATCTTGTGCAAAACTAATGATTATTTCTTTTGATTTTTCCGAATTAATTTTCATGTCATTCTGTTCTGTCCATCTAGCAGCAATATCAACCGACTCTTGTATAACAGATACATCATTTCTGTCGCATATTTCAAATAACGTACTGTCGTCTACATACTTATATAATGGAACAGTCGTTCTTAAATCATTTATATAAACAAGGAAACATTTAGGTCCAGATGTTAGGTCCAATGTCCCTTGCGGTACTCCCCCATTGGGATGACCAGAATGGGAATATTCATTTCCTATTTTTACTCGTTGAGTTCTGTCTAATAGAAATGTTGCCACCCATCTTAAAATATGTGCGGGCAACCCATACGACTGTAGCTTATCTAGCAACAAATGATGATTAATAAGATCAAACGCTTTGCTAAAGTCTAGCATTACAACTCTGACATAAGAATTCAATTTATCTGTCGCCTTATACCACATATGAACCAGTTCGACAAGAACGTCTGTTGTGGACGTTCCGCTAATTCCCCCAAATTGCTTAGCATCAATTTCACCTTCAATTGTTTCATCCACCCATTTCATTATTATTGATTCAAACACCTTGGCAGCTATTGGAGTTAGTGAAATTGGTCTAATGTCTTTTTCAATCGACACAGGGGGCTTGTTTTTGGCAACGGTATTACATTGGCCATTTTCCATTCCATAGGGAGTACACCTTCTCTTAATGAATTGTTAAAAATAGCAGTTAATGGAGGGGCGAGAACATTTGCATAATTTCTTAACACCCATGCAGGGATGTTGTCAGGCCCAGTAGCCTTGTTGGCTTTAACACTCTCCAAGGCTTTAAAGGTAGTACATACGCTTATCACATACTGATCCGGCAGTTCCTCGTTAACGTCGAACACCTTGTGACTCTTATTTAACCGAGGCAAATGGTCACTCACAGACACAAAGAAATCATTCATTGTATTGGCCAGTAAGCCACAATCACCATCCATTGTTTTGATAATGATGACAATGATGACAATGATGACAATGATGACAATGATGACAATGATGACAATGATGACAATGATGGCGATGGCGATGGCGATGGCGCTGGCGATGGCGATGGCGATGGCGATGGCGATGGCGATGGCGATGGCGATGGCGATGGCGATGGCGATGGCGATGGCGATGGCGATGGCGATGGCGATGGCGATGGCGATGGCGATGGCCATGGCGATGGCGATGGCGATGGCGATGGCGATGGCGATGGCGATGGCGATGGCGATGGCGATGGCGATGGCGATGGCGATGGCGATGGCGATGACGATGACGATGACGATGACGATGACGATGACGATGACGATGACGTTGACGATGACGATGACGATGACGATGACGATGACGATGACGATGACGATGACGATGACGATGACGATGACGATAACGATGATAACGATGATAACGATGATAACGATGATAACGATGATAACGATGATATTGATGATGGTAATATTAATGATAATGATGATTATGATAATGATGATATTATTAATGATAATAATGATATTACGGTAATAGCGATAATATTAATTATAATAATGACACTAAGGATAAGACTACGATAACATCAAGTGCGCCTAAATCCTTGGAAACGAAGCACTGAGGTGCGTCAACACACAAGGGTTGATCGACCTCAAAGTCAGTCCACATTCCGGCTGTCGACGGATGGACTGATTCGCGAGGGAGCTATGGTGGACGGGACGGAAGGATGACGACGTAATCTGGCGATAATTTCAACTGATCTAACACTAGAAGGAAGCATGTTCCAAAGCGTAGGTGCAGCTACAGAACAAAGCCTTAGTCCCAATATTAGTATTTAATCTAGTGACAAAAAGTAAACCAGAATTAGATGATCGATGCTGGATAGGTTTTTGTTTGTCCCAGGAGTTAACAATGAATGACTGATTGTATGAACGTAAACAATAGTACAGATCTTTGATCTATGGTTTCGTATATGAAGCCAATGCAGAGACTTTGGACCTGGACTGTTCCCAGTAGAAATCATTCCCCGTTTCCGTTCTGTTCGCCACTGAGTGAAGGGATGTGTTAATCCATCAACGGCTCTACGACAGCCAACGCTGGCAGCAACAGGTTCGACTGCCCGGCGGAATTCGCTATGGGTGGATATATCTGATGAATGATATATCCTAGTTTCACAAAATTCCCACACGAACTCATGCTATTAGTGTGGTGTGAACATAAACCATTATATTGATCGAATTTGTCATCGCCTATGCGAAAACCTATTTTCGAATGTTCCTTACTGTGAATGCGATACAAGGTTGGTCAGTGGATGACAGCATAACTATACTAACAGATGATTAATTTAGTTATGTTTCTACTTCAGTCATTGCTATGTTCCATAGACGCTATGCCAGGTTGACATTGACGGTCCGGTACGCGCTCTGCCCGAAGAACGGCGGTGTTTTCCGAAGAGGTAAAAGACAAATCCACCAAAATTCGATGAGACGCATCGCACAGGCGTTTTAGGTCCGTTCCGATCCGATCCGATCCGATCCGATCCGATCCGATCCGATCCGATCCGATCCGATCCGATCCGATCCGATCCGATCCGATCCGATCCGATCCGATCCGATCCGATCCGATCCGATCCGATCCGATCCGATCCGACCCGACCCGACCCGACCCGACCCGACCCGACCCGACCAGACCAGACCAGACCAGACCAGACCAGACCAGACCAGACCAGACCAGACCAGACCAGACCAGACCAGACCAGACCAGACCAGACCAGACCAGACCAGACCAGACCAGACCAGACCAGACCAGACCAGACCAGACCAGACCAGACCAGACCAGACCAGACCAGACCAGACCAGACCAGACCAGACCAGACCAGACCAGACCAGACCAGACCAGACCAGACCAGACCAGACCAGACCAGACCAGACCAGACCAGACCAGACCAGACCAGACCAGACCAGACCAGACCAGACCAGACCAGACCAGACCAGACCAGACCAGACCAGACCAGACCAGACCAGACCAGACCAGACCAGACCAGACCAGACCAGACCAGACCAGACCAGACCAGACCAGACCAGACCAGACCAGACCAGACGGGTCGGTGTTGTTTTAGTCGGATCAGGTCAGTGTCAATCGGCCGGTGTATTCACACATCCGACTGTAATCGGAGTCCTCCGGTGTAAATCTGACGTTTTCGATTTCGCTCATTTGATGTAGAGTACACATTGCAGTCGGTGTGAGTCCGGTCCGGTCCGGTCCGGTCCGGTCCGGTCCGGTCCGGTCCGGTCCGGTCCGGTCCGGTCCGGTCCGGTCCGGTCCGGTCCGGTCCGGTCCGGTCCGGTCCGGTCCGGTCCGGTCCGGTCGGTCCGGTCCGGTCCGGTCGGTCCGGTCCGGTCCGGTCCGGTCCGGTCCGGTCGGTCCGGTCCGGTCCGGTCCGGTCCGTCGGTCCGGTCCGGTCCGGTCCGGTCCGGTCCGGTCCGGTCCGGTCCGGTCCGGTCCGGTCCGGTCCGGTCCGGTCCGGTCCGGTCCGGTCCGGTCCGGTCCGGTCCGGTCCGGTCCGGTCCGGTCCGGTCCGGTCCGGTCCGGTCCGGTCCGGTCCGGTCCGGTCCGGTCCGGTCCGGTCCGGTCCGGTCCGGTTGATCGAAAATGCCGACTTCGTATTAGCGATAAACTTCCGGGGTCATGCACGCTTCGACAAACAGTTATTGCTACTGACACCGGAACCAATAAAACAAATCAAACACAGCCTACACATGTACTGTTTTACCAGGACTTTTTTAGCACATTGTAATGTATTAAGAGCCTGGAGATTGATTAGCAACCAGGAGCTCTGAGAGAGTCTATCACGGACTTCCCCCACCGTGAGACAACGACGTCTACGCTATCAGGTCATAAGATGTGCCATCATGAAAGTGCGAACGTGAGTGCTCTTCTACAAGCGCTCTGGTCCTCGGAGAAGATGTCATTTTACTTATGCATGTTTACTCACTGAGAGCACAGGCCATTGACGAAAGCACGCCACTGTTGTTACCTGTTTGTGGTCGACTTTTCCATCACTCTCCTGTCGTATGCCGTCTCCTTTGTTTCTTTTTCCGTGTCTCTTGGCCAAATGGTTCGTGGCCTCCTCTTCGCCTCTTCCCTGGAGGTTACCTGCGATGGCTTGACGAATGGTGGTTTATGGGGAATTCGTGAGCGTACCCATCTCCGTATTCTCTCCTTTATTTCATTGTCTGTTGGTAGTTGTGTGGTCCGCTCACAAAATAATAGTGTTGGGGAAGATGTCTCAGTGGCACCTGTCTCAATGACACGTGTCTCAGTGACACCTGTCTCACTGACACCTGTCTCAGTGACACCTGTCTCAGTGACATCTGTCTCAGTGACACATGTCTCAGTGACACCTGTCTCAGTGACACCTGTCTCACTGACACCTGTCTCAGTGACACCTGTCTCAGTGACACCTGTCTCAGTGACACCTGTCTCACTGACACCTGTCTCAGTGACACCTGTCTCAGAGTCACCTGTCTCAGTGACACCTGTCTCAGTGACACCTGTCTCACTGACACCTGTCTCAGTGACATCTGTCTCAGTGACACATGTCTCAGTGACACCTGTCTCAGTGACACCTGTCTCAGAGGCACCTGTCTCAGAGGCACCTGTCTCAGAGGCACCTGTCTCAGTGACACCTGTCTCAGTGACACCTGTCTCAGTGACACCTGTCTCAGTGACACCTGTCTCAGTGACACCTGTCTCAGTGACACCTCTCTCAGTGACACGTGTCTGGCTGGCGTAATGACAAAAATGGAAATCATTTGAAACACCTCGTCATGTCACCACGTCGAAACGATTCATCATGTCACCACGTCAAGTCGATGACATATAAGACAAAAGGAATTGGAAGCATGCTTGTGTTGATTTACAATTGCGTCAGAGATGCGTGACAGCGAAGTCTGTTTAATATATTAGGAATATCGCCCCTG
The DNA here is from genome assembly GCA_025642075.2 of Ridgeia piscesae. Classification (NCBI taxonomy): domain Eukaryota; kingdom Metazoa; phylum Annelida; class Polychaeta; order Sabellida; family Siboglinidae; genus Ridgeia; species Ridgeia piscesae. Next base: position 38,194 of record JAODUO010000028.1, on the reverse strand, counting down.
GGAACGTCCGTTTTTGCCACCATCGTCAACCGCTAACACAAAAGACAATTGATAAATTGAGAGTCCTTCACAATATTCCAAAAAAATCAATAAATATATATCATACATCATCGTTTCTATGAACACATTAAACGATATCCACTGTTCATTTGACTTAATACGCCAACGTGGTTGCGTGAATCTTTTATTAACGTGGGCTGGTTATAAAATATATGTGTGACGCTGTCCACATTATTGCAATATAAATAATACGACACGCGACAGACACGGCTGTCTCTTGGTATGCTAAGTGTGTCACGGTTTGACAAAATTACGGCCTTTTTCCTACATTTATCATTAAAAAAAACACCAGGCGTTAGATAAGTGAATACAGACGTTAGTCGAGACATGCATTGTATAATGTTTGTTCCTCTCGCGCCTGCTGCTGTTGCTGCCGGAGAAGATGTTGGTATTTACCTCTTTTATTACCAAAAGCAATTACTTCATTATGTAATGTTTGTTCTTTCAAAATGTTCGCTTAATGGCATCACAACACTTTATATAGTAAACACGGTGTTTTGTTCACTAAGAATTACTAGCATATATAAATATGCACGCTTTCTGTCAAAATGTTCGCGTATTGGCATCATTTCACATTTAATAAACCTGATGTTTTGTTCACTTAGAATGTACGTATGTGTTCGTCTTAAACTGC
>JAODUO010000028.1:0-32500 GCA_025642075.2 Ridgeia piscesae | reverse complement strand
CTCCCACATACGCACACACGCACACACCTCCTCCCATACACGCAAACACCTCCTCCCACATACGCACACATCTCCTCCCATACACGCAGTCACCTCCTCCCACATACGCACACATCTCCTCCCATACACGCACACACCTCCTCCCACATACGCACACATCTCCTCCCACATACGCACACACCTCCTCCCACACACGCACACACCTCCTCCCATACACGCACTCACCTCCTCCCACATACGCACACATCTCCTCCCATACACACGCACACACCTCCTCCCACACACGCACACACTCTCCCTCCCACACTTCCACACACCTCCTCCCATACACGCACACACCTCCTCCCACACACGCACACCCTCCCATCACCACCTCCTCCCACATACGCACACATCTCCTCCCATACACGCACACACCTCCTCCCACACACGCACACACTCCTCCCATACACGCACACACCTCCTCCCACACACGCACACATCTCCTCCCATACACGCACACACCTCCTCCCACACACGCACACATCTCCTCCCACACACGCACAGCACACCTCCTCCCATACACGCACTCACCTCCTCCCACATACGCACACATCTCCCACACACGCACCCACCTCCTCCCATACACGCACACACCTCCTCCCACACACGCACACACCTTCTCCCATACACGCACACACCTCCTCCCACACACGCACACACCTCCTCCCACACACGCACACACCTCCTCCCATACACACACACACCTCCTCCCACACACGCACACACCTCCTCCCATACACGCACACACCTCCTCCCACACACGCACACACCTCCTCCCACACACGCACACACCTCCTCCCATACACGCACACACCTCCTCCCATACACGCACACACCTCCTCCCACATACGCACACATCTCCTCCCATACACGCACACACCTCCTCCCACACACGCACACACCTCCTCCCATACACGCACACACCTCCTCCCATACATGCACACATTTTCTCCACACACGCACCACCTCCTCCCACACGCACACACCTCCTCCCATACACGCACACACCTCCTCCCACAACCACACACTCCTCCCACACACGCACACACCTCCTCCCATACACGCACACACCTCCTCCCACACACGCACACACATTTTCCCACACACGCACACACCTCCTCCCATACACGCACACACCTCCTCCCATACACGCACTCACCTCCTCCCACACACGCACACACTCCTCCCATACACGCACACACCTCCTCCCACACACGCACACATCTCCTCCCATACACGCACACACCTCCTCCCATACACGCACACATCTTCTCCCACATACGCACAACGCACACACCTCCTCCCATACACGCACACACCTCCTCCCACATACGCACACATCTCCTCCCATACACGCACTCACCTCCTCCCACATACGCACACATCTCCTCCCATACACGCACACACCTCCTCCCACACACGCACACATCTCCTCCCACATACGCACACACTCCTCCATACACGCACACACCTCCTCCCACAACGCACACATCTCCTCCCATACACGCACACACCTCCTCCCACACACGCACACACTCCTCCCACACACGCTACCTCCTCCATGCACACATCTCCTCCCATACACGCACACACCTCCTCCCACATACGCACACATTCTCCCATACACGCACACACCTCCTCCCACAACGCACACATCTCCTCCCATACACGCACACTCCTCCCACACACCACACATCTCCTCCACTCCACACCTCCTCCCATACACGCACTCACCTCCTCCCACATACGCACACATCTCCTCCCAACACGCACACACCTCCTCCCCACACGCACACACCTCCTCCCACATACGCACACACCTCCTCCTGCCACACCTCCTCCCACACGCACTACCTCCTCCCACATACGCACACATCTCCTCCCATACACGCACACACCTCCTCCCACACACGCACTCACCTCCTCCCATACAGCACTCACCTCCCCCACATGCACATCCTCCCCTACACACACACACCTCCTCCCACCTACACGCACACATCTCCTCCCATACACCCACACACCTCCTCCCACACACGCACACATCTCCTCCCACACGTACATCCTCCTGCCACACACCACTCCTTCCCACATACGCACACATCTCCTCCCATACACGCACACACCTCCTCCCATACACGCACTCACCTCCTCCCACATACTCAACCACATCTCCTCCCAACACGCACACACCTCCTCCCAACACGCACACATCTCCTCCCATACACGCACACACCTTCCTCCCATACACGCACCACCTCCCCCCTACGCACATCCCACACAGCACACACCTCCTCCCATACACGCACACACCTCCTCCCACACATCACACACACCTCCTTCCCACACACGCACACACCTCCTCCCATACACGCACACACCTCCTCCCACACACCACACACCACTCCTCCCACACACGCACACACCTCCTCCCATACACGACACACACACTCCTCCCATACACGCACACACCTCCTCCCACACACGCACACATCTCCTCCCATACACGCACACACCTCCTCCCACACACGCACACATCTCCTCCCATACACGCACTCACCTCCTCCCACATACGCACACATCTCCTCCCATACACGCACACACCTCCTCCCACACACGCACACATCTCCTCCCATACACGCACACATCTTCTCCCACATACGCACAACGCACACACCTCCTCCCATACACGCACACACCTCCTCCCACATACGCACACATCTCCTCCCATACACGCACTCACCTCCTCCCACATACGCACACATCTCCTCCCACATACGCACACACGCACACATCTCCTCCCATACACGCACACACCTCCTCCCACATACGCACACATCTCCTCCAATACACGCACACACCTCCTCCCACACACGCACACATCTCCTCCCATACACGCACACACCTCCTCCCACATACGCACACATCTCCTCCGATACACGCACACACCTCCTCCCACACACGCACACATCTCCTCCCACACACGCACACACCTCCTCCCATACACGCACACACCTCCTCCCACACACGCACTCACCTCCTCCCACATACGCACACATCTCCTCCCATACACGCACACACCTCCTCCCACACACGCACTCACCTCCTCCCATACACGCACTCACCTCCTCCCACATACGCACACATCTCCTCCCACACACGCACACACCTCCTCCCACACACGCACTCACCTCCTCCCACATACGCACACATCTCCTCCCATACACGCACACACCTCCCACACACGCACACATCTCCTCCCATACACGCACACACCTCCTCCCATACACGCACACACCTCCTCCCACATACGCACACATCTCCTCTCATACACGCACACACCTCCTCCCACACACGCACACATCTCCTCCCATACACGCGCACACCTCCTCCCACACACGCACACACCTCCTCCCATACACGCACTCACCTCCTCCCACATACGCACACATCTCCTCCCATACACGCACACATCTCCTCCCATACACGCACTCACCTCCTCCCACATACGCACACATCTCCTCCCATTCACGCACACACCTCCTCCCACACACGCACACATCTCCTCCCATACACGCACTCACCTCCTCCCACATACGCACACATCTCCTCCCATACACGCACACACCTCCTCCCACACACGCACACATCTCCTCCCATACACGCACTCACCTCCTCCCACATACGCACACATCTCCTCCCATACACGCACACACCTCCTCCCACACACGCACACATCTCCTCCCATACACGCACTCACCTCCTCCCACATACGCACACACGCACACACCTCCTCCCATACACGTACACACCTCCTCCCATACACGTACACATCTCCTCCCATACACGTACACACCTCCTCCAATACACGTACATGTATACGCAATTAGGCCTACTTATTAAATATTGTTTTAATCACACTGAGTTGAAAGCCTTTTATAGGCGATTCCTAATTTATGCAATAACTAGTATTTTCCTATCAGTAGAGCAATCACGGAACACGCAATCAATTGATCCACTAATTTGCATATTTAACCCGCCGCGCCACTGTCACAGAGCACACCGACGTTTCTTGATTGCTTCTGGGGAAAAAACGCCATATTAATCTAGATTGGATTCTGTAGTTCAAATGCAATTTATGATTAATCAAACCCTAAGGATACGAGCACGGTCTATCTTGGGTACTCGTCCGTTGCAACTGATCTGTGTGTCGGCAAACGCCTTAGACGTGAGCGTTTTTCTAATTGTCCGGCCACGAGAATCATTGACGAAAGTAAAGAACGTATTGTGTTTTCGCAACAGGCGCGAGACCGTTGTACGACGTCACCGCCCGACTGAAGCTAGGATTCCGTATGTACGGATGCGTCATGCGGACGCGGCATGCGGTATGCGGCGACAAATGGCTACAGTGGGAACGCAAAGGAGTGATTTCATATATGCAGATGCGGGTGCGGTTTTTGGTGCGGATACGGATGCGGCAAACCGAATCGGTCCATGTAGCCATTCAAAACGTATCCGCACACGAATCGGACACGAAATTCCAAGGAGTGACGTCATTACAGACGCGTATTCCCAACTTAAAAATATGGCGGGAAGGTATTAGCGGGAAGGTAGTATCTGCCACCGAGGATTGAAACGTGCCGTCGGACAATTATTACCAACAGTTCAAGTAGAAGCTGTCGTAGAAGAAGAACTACTTCACATCCTGCTGTAGTTCACCAACTAGATCATTGTACGCATCATATTGACTCCGTTTTTAAACGGAAGCGCCTTTTACGAATATGTAGTTTCAATTTATTTAGTGTATTATTATTGATGTATTATTATTTTAATGATAATTGTAATAATGTTATACCATTATTATTTGCGTGCTTATCTTAATATGTTAGTCATTATATATGTATCTTAATAAATTAGTATTTATAATATAATCTTTTTAATATAATATCATGTGTGCATGTACCTATTTTGTTATATGAATGTGTTTATTTCGTGTATCGTTTACAATGTTTGTGCGTGCCTATGAATGGGCTGGTCCTTGAGATACGACGCTTAAAATGCTTTTTGTAAAAACCAAACTAATAACAAATATGGGAATCCTACAGTGCTCCCATCTCGTGGCGCTGTCAAAATGACAGCTAAACGCACTGCATTCCGCAATGTATGACATCACTCAAGACGCATGACACGTGATGCATCCGCAACTCGCAGAGTTATCCGCACGCCGCATCCGTAAATATGGAATCTTAGCTTAATGTTTCAAAGATGAGGTGCGCGATGTGTTTTCCCCATTCGTTACAAGACTTTTTTCCCACGCCTACAATGGACGCCATTCGGTGTCGTTTGTGGCGCAGCGAGATAAGAATAACCATTGATTACATTGTAGACAATAACTAGGCATCAGCGCCGAGTTGGATATCGCAGACACGAGCCGTCTGTGTACATTTCTCTGGGGTATACTGATGAGACGACTTGTCGACGAATCGCCATAGGTGGTTCTATTGAAGAAGTGATATGAGCACAAAAAACAAATGTTCTATTTGTATGTGATCACAAGAAACAAGTGTTCTATTTGTTGAACTGGCTATAAACGAGGCCGTTACGTTTTAGTCGTATTGCGATATCTTGTTTGGCTCCGTGACTCTAACCCAGCGGGCTACGTCATGACGATTTTGTTTTGCCGATTTGAACTCATAAATCGGATTGGTTAAGTGACACACGTCAAAATAAATCGATATCCAGTCCATCTAGGCTGGTTGAAAGTAAGGCTAACAACACTACCTTGTGGAAGTATAAACTATAATTATTAGAGAAATGCGCAAACGAAACTGAAAACGCTACTGCCAAGAAAGCGCTGGCCACGAGTGTGCCATTTACAACTGCCGTGAGAATAAATCGCAGTAGAGCTAACAGCGCCAATGCAAGCCGACGTGAAGCAAAACTCATACTCCAAATTGCGGCCTTTATTACAAAACGACGTAGTTAGTGGAGTTTGCAACATTGTCATTTATGTTTCCCACGCCGTGTCTTCAAGTGAGACCCTCCCACAGACTTCCACCCCCTTCAAAGTCTCGAAGAAGGTAAACACGTCATTCATCAACGCAAAGCAGTGACATTCATACAGATTTTGAAGAAAACACATCACTCAACAGTGTGCATGCGAGGAACAGTTTCGAGGCACTATTTGCATTTTTTCTCTAAATGCGCGTGCGCGTGCGCGTGCGCGTGCGCGTGCGCGTGCGCGTGCGCGTGCGCGTGCGCGTGCGTTTATTCGTGCATTTGTGAGTCAATACATCATGTCAGGATGAAACCGGTGAAGGTTGCCGAGAGATTGATGCATCGTGATCACTTAATGGTATTTCCGCATATGAAAAGTTCGGTGATTCTAAATAAAACCGTTCCCAGTTGCAAGCAGGTCGGGTCCAAGATTAATGACAACTAAAAACTTTTCCTCGCGTTAAGATGGATTGAGTCTTTAGTTGAGAAAAACTGACGCGTGACCGTGGCAGTGATTGAACGCGTGCAAGTGACAGTGAAAGTGTAGCTTCTGCAGGTGTACCGCAATAAGCAGGCATGGGTTCCTTGGCCGCTGTACCAATCGATCAACGGTTGCTCAGATGGCGCCAGGTTCGACTCAACGAATGTGCGTGCAGGTATTTTTTGCAGGTTGCCACGTTAATGCTGGATGAATTGCACTTCTATTTGCTTTCTTGGCGTCTATCGAAGTCGTTCTGTCAAAAGGCTGTATATGCCTAACCCCGGGATATCGGGTACAACCTGAGGCAATTTCATCCACCTTATTTTGCCAGTATCTTCCGGAAGGAACACATTAACACAAACACGATGCCCCTTGTATCTTCAATGACCACGTCAAGTGGATTCTCAACTAGGGGAAGTAAAATATCCTACACATGTCTCTGTCTCTGTCTCTGTCTCTGTCTCTGTCTCTGTCTCTGTCTCTGTCTCTGTCTCTGTCTCTGTCTCTGTCTCTGTCTCTGTCTCTGTCTCTGTCTCTGTCTCTGTCTCTGTCTCTCTCCTTCTCTCTCTCTCTGTATATATATATATATATATATATATATATATATATATATATATATATATATATATATATATATATATATTTTCAGTCTCTATGGCGGAGAAGTATTGGCCAGCATCGGTTCTATTTGAGGATTGCGACCTAGTAATCATTCGTTTGCAGGCATACGGTCAGTATATATATATATATATATATATATATATATATATATATATATATATATATATATATATATATATATATATATATATATATATATATATATATATATATATATATATATATATAAAATTACTGACAAATCCAAACGAATGATTACTATTTAATTTAATAATCCACTTGCAATTCACTAACATGTAATATCTCCTAGCCTTTCTATTCAACAGAAGAATTAGAGCATCATTGATCCTATCCAAAATCGTTTGAATGATACGATTTCTTTACATTCACAAAGCCCCTTAATAACGTTTGCCTCATGTTGGGTCGTGAACGTCGGTACATCTCTGTCAGGAATCAAGCATACGTCATAATGTAAGTCGCGTGTAGCGGACACCACGCTGCGTATAGGTTTAACCTAACGTGCCCTCTCATTCCCATAAATCCATTTACTCGGTTTTTCATTGCCACTCATCCTAACAGACAGTCTGCCTTTTTCATTAGAAAGTGTTTACCTCCGGCCGGCTCAGCATGATTATGTTACCAGTCGCATGCACGCATCGACTCGAGGTGCATTACGTTCAAAACACTCCTCGTCGAAAACCACAAGATAATGTTTTGAGTTAAGTCTAGCCTGTCTTCAACTTAATTTGAAAATGCTCGTCTTATGTTAAAAGTAGTTCGACAATGTCGCAACTTCTGCTCTCGCTTGAAACAAAAATTGGTTTAGATTTTGTGAGACGGAAGCTATGGCACTGCGTTTATCGTGAACGCCGCTCTCCAGCTCCTTCAAAATAGACGTCAATCGATAAACACAACGTCCGTCGCTGCTCCGCGACTACGTGTTGTGTCTTCATTATTTTGGGTGCAATCTTTGCCTTACACAAATGTCTGTTTGTCGTCTTCACACAGCCATGTCATCTTCTCACCTTGGGCCACCAAGTCGGGTCTCACTTTGGTGACTCTACAGCACACTCTCGTCCTGTCGTGTTTGTTGAAAGTTGCCAGACAAGTTTGGTGTAACGCCGAACCGCCATATCCTGCGTCAACGTATTTTTCTTTGTGCCTCTGTCATTCCCAGCATGATGATTTTTTTATGATGTTCCCATGGCATGGCTAAAATAATATGTTATGGAGGAGCGACCCGCCAAGTGTTATTACATTATTATATTAGGTGTATTTAATATTGAGTTGTTCATCACTTTATTGGGTTCAGGAGATCCTTAACAAGCGGCGCCATAAGCATATTCAAAATACTTCGACGCATCGTCGAAGATTTTTAGTTGTGGTTTAAATTTCAGACGCATGTGTTGTCACCGGGAAAACCATGATTTTTACGATTCTATGTTGTCTCTTTTCAGATTATGCTCAGATTTGCCATAACATGGCAGATATGTCAATGGTTAGTCGTCTGTTGATTTCAGGAATGAATATTCTTTCAATAATGATAATGATAATAATGTCTATTTTTATAGCGCCGGTATCCGCCACGTGATGGCGCTCATGGCGTTTTTACATTATTTTTTTCATCAAACACATATAAAACATCATGCAAAACCAATAAAATTAACGTTAATAAAGTGATATTTTAGATAAAAATTATATAATTACCATTCATTATAGAATTAATAAGAACGGTGACATCATTATCAGTGTAAAGTAAAGTTTCTAAAAATGTATATACAATAAAAAAACAGCTGCTTGTATTATTGGAAAATACTGTAGAAATTAGTTTCATAAAATGTATACCGTCAATTCGTCCAGAACATGTCCAGGAAAAGTCCACATGTATTACTCAAAGTAGGCTTTGAAAAGGTGTGTCTTCAGTGCGGTCTTGAAGATACTGATTGTTGCGCTGTCTCTGATATAGTTTGGAAATGTCCTATTCATTGTTGATCTTTGATCTGAAGAAAATAAGTCCCATCGTGTGTTCATCTATAATGATGTCATTCATGTGTGATGTTGCCTCTATAATGATGTCATTCATATCAATCATATGTGATGTTGCCGCAATGTTTGGTTTGTCTTTTTGATGTTAAGAAACCCTAGTCGCTTTGCTTTTATCCCTTTTAGCTTGAATCATTGTTTTAAGTTCTTTGGTTTCTTTCTAGTGTCATCGGCATTTCGCTGATTTTGAAATATCATGCCATTCTGATGTTTTTATGTAATTGTTTATAATTTATTAGGTTCTGGTGTAAAATATTACATGTACTTTTTATGTAACATTTTATTATAATCACTGTTCGCATATATTTACATATTTACATTATATTTACAAGTTGTATAAGCGTGTTAATAATATTTATTGTGTTCGTTATATATCGTTACTTTCTGGGGTCTCAAATAGACTTCTTCTTGCCAGTTTTAGTGTGTTCAACCCTGTCTAAGCCCTTTCCTAATGTTGAACCATCGCGATTCCCATTGGCTTGTGTTAGCCGTTGTTTACTGATTCATAAACAAGACATCCAGGAAGTACACTGGCGTCAACTTGCCATCGTATCTGTTCGGCTCTTCCGCTCCCAAATCAAAGATATGTGGATCGCAGCTTACTGCGCGTAACCATTGTACGGTCTGACATCTCCGCTCAGACGCGACCTAATCCTGACGGTCCCACACAGCAACGTGACGCTTTATATGTCGCAGCACGCGCTTCCTATTGTCCACTAGCTGGCGAATACTTCATATCGGATGACATCCAATTACGCCTGACAGGTGAATGTCTCTCGTCTCCAGTTGTCACCCGACACGTGTCGCTACTACACGAATAGACACTGAAGTCGCGCCATTTGTTTTTCTAACACGCTTATTGGGTTACGGATAGTGCACAGCCAAAGGGCAGTTTGCAACGGAATTTTTGTTTTTATAATGGTCGCGCTTCCACGTCGATAACAACGTGACAAAAACGTACAAATTATGTGTTTCATACGTCACTGCTATGACAAAAACTGTGCAGGTAATTACCGGGTCGTCGCTTTCCATTACTAGAAGGAGGAATTACAATTGAGAACTTTTATGCACACCTGCCCGTTCACATCTACCCACCAGCTGTATATAACCGAACTGGAATTTCCCACGATTTATTTTTCTCAATTAGCAGCTATGTGGTTCATAAGTCATAACGGATTTATATTAATATTACAAACAAGCTGCCGAGTAGACTTTGCGTGTAGTGTTTGGTTAGTACTGGTTAGCTTTTAGCTAATTAACTTATTACACACATGCACGCGCGCACACACACACGCACCCACGCACCCACGCACACGCGCACGCGCACGCGCACGCGCACGCACGCACGCACACACGCATACACGCACACACGCACACACGCACACACGCACACACGCACACACGCACACACGCGCACACGCGCACACGCGCACACGCGCACACGCGCACACGCACACACGCACACACGCACACACGCACACACGCACACACGCACACACGCACACACGCACACACGCACACACGCACACACGCACACACGCACACACGCACACACGCAAGCATGCTCTGAGAGACCGTTGACCTAGACACTACATTAAGGCTCCATCACCTCGCGACATACACAGCCGCGGTGACGTCGGTTTTCGAAACGTTTGTATCCGATAACAATCCGAATCGCAAAGCCACTAATCTAATTTTATTCAAGACGCGTATAATAACTGTCAATGGCTGCTCATACCACAAACAAAATAAGGAAGTCAACATTTTATTTCCAAAAAATAGACCTCTTGGAAGAAAGTAAGTCAACACACGTAGTACAATCTTACAGAGTTAAGTACCCTAAGTCCAGTGTTGTTCATCGCGGCAGTGAAAGAAATTATTGATTACCGCAGAAACACGAGTAAGATAGATGTAACCCGGATACAACATATGCAGACTACGCGACGAGTGTACCGTACTGTTAATTGAACCTTCCAGAAGAGTTGCCCGACCGGAAGGAAATGTTTGGCATGGATTGAGGGGAAGTGGAGATGGTCGTGGTGCGATGGATCGAGCAGTTCATTGAGCAAGGTAAGTATAAATGGACACGACGAGACATGTGTAAGCTGACAATGTGTAGTGGTGGGTGGACACGATGGTGGACATTAGCTTTTCGTCCGCGTACGTATGTTGACGGTTCCACAGGGTGGTAATGCCAACTCCGAGACTGACATTCACAAGATACTACAAGTCGAGAGGAACGTGTGGGAGGGCGGGGGTTGATAGGAGACTTATACACCGGTCATAAGATCGCAGAGTTGTGGTATGTGGAAGCAGATGAAATCAGTAAGAGGCCAGTTGACATTTGCGCCGCGGGGGAAATACGACAATGATCTAACGGAAGTGACGGTATTTACACAAAACAATAAAAAGTGTAACTGAACACCGTAAGATACACCAAACAATACTGCGTGAATGATCATATAAATACTTCGCTGTACAGTCGCCGTATTGTCGGAACTTAGTTAAGGTCACGACCACCTCGCCAAGTACCGAAGCGAACGAGTCATAGACATAGGTCAACAGTCACGCTTAGTACTAGGCCGCTACTTGCGTGCGTGGGTGAAAGTGTGTGCACGATCCTCCGCTGAGACGAATGGTCGTAAACGTAATAGCCAATAATAGGGCGTATTGTAATGTATAGGGCGTGCAAGTCTCGCGCGCGAAAACGAGGCTGGGGGCAGTTGTGGGCAGGAGGTCAATAGACTCCATATTAACATGTAGGACTTTGTTTTGTTTTGGTCGTAATAATCGAACTGTCCCGAAATAGCGTATTTCAGTTATATTGTCCGAAGGATTATTACAAGCAAAAGCAGTGGAACATTTTGCCGGTGACAATGATCACAGAAATCATGAATTTTAATCGATTATTATGGTGGTTGCCATGGCAATAGCGGCAAGTACTTGTGTTTGGCGATCTTGACTAATAATGAAGAGTGCCAGTTTTCGCGCAGTACAACCTGTTTGGGCCAAACGTATACATGTGTTATGATTATGTGCATTTAGACAACTTGTCAGATATAAGTGCTTATCGAAACCACAACGTACAGCAATGTAAAACGCAAATCCCGTAAAAGACACATACAGCCTAGCATCGTGTCGATTATCTGCACTACGTAAATCGCTATGTGTCTATGATAGTGTGGTAAACTCAATATTAAATCGAACATTTAAGATAAGAATCGTATAACACAAGATATTTATGAACTGATTTTCCTAGTATTCATCAGTCGGAAGCTACAATTGTCATCCATCGTTAGAATATTATTCTTGTGTCCAGTCCCCAATTAGTCTCGCTTAGTCCCCAATAAGCTCCAGTCGCGCGGAGTCACGCCATGTATCGTGACCCACTTGCAGGCCCTATTGCTTAAGAATGATGGCGCGTGGTCCTTGTTCCGTGGGTAGTGCGCTTAAGGTAACTTAAACATTCCATTAATTTATTTAGTACAATACCAAGCGTCATTGTCATAAAATACTGCGTATTGTTTATTGTCAAAATTGTCAACAATGCAGCCCCGAGAGCACTCGTATTTGTGGTAAACGTCACTCTGCAAAGGTAGCTGAAACAATGTATCGTTTACGTATGAGTGGCGCCGTCTTTTGCATTTGACACCTTTCCTACAGACCGAGCTACGAGCCAATCAATGTCTCATTTGGCGTTCGTCAAGATGTTGATTAGTATCGTGTTTATTCATTTATGCAGCCAATAAAATTTGAATTATGAATGACTGTCAACATTATACTCCTGCCTGCAAATTCCAATACTTACGCAGTTGTAGCAAACAGCAGCGTAACTGTGTACACACACGCACACGCACACGCACACACACGCACACGCACACGCACACGCACACGCACACGCACACGCACACCACACACACACACACACACACGCACATACACTACACACACACGCGCATACACGCACACACACACACACACACACACACACACACACACACACACACACACCACGCACGCACGCACGCACGCACGCACGCACGCACGCACACGCCTGTATTTACCTCAAACAGAACGGAACATTACAAACTGTTCACAAACATTCCGTTAAACAATAAAGTCACTTCCAAGACGACTTAACGTCTCCTGACGTCGTCACGTCACATTAAACGACCCTTAAACCGACACACCGACTCGAGCCTCTCTATACAAGCGCACATACCTGTTCGCCCTGCCTGGCACATGAAGACTGTCAATAGGCCTAGCCCAGCCACTAGCCGCTTCCACTCACATGCTGTCGATAGTGACTTCATCTTGACAGAACTGGCGGAGTGTTAGAGACGATACCCCGGCTCGTGCGACGGTCGTGAACTAGCGACGCGCGCAAGTCGTTTGTCACGGCCAAGGCTCTACCCGTCCGCCAGCCTACACACGTCGCACACAGCGACATCTGGCGAACAGTGGATACATTAACAGGACGGCATTGCAATACAATGCAATACAACTTTATCGATCGCGACATTGAGAAATTGTTCGTTGCCTTTGTTGTCGATTGCATTCACACCCCCGGCATGCACTGTCTATAATGGCTGTATTGAGGATGTGCCTGTGCAGGGGTGTCTTTACCGGGGTTACCTAAATCAAGGGTCTGTTTTTTCACGTTCTCCATAGAAGGGTCAACATTACGCAGACGTTCCAAGACAAGATTACTATGTTGAGGTACCGTCCCTAGAGCAAAGCTCATGGGCCATTCTCTAAAAAAGTCTGACAGTTGGCGTTGGAAATGCAATTTTCTTCATAGTTTTCGATTTCCGTTAAACTTAGTAGCTATAACATGTATGGATGAATTGTCAAACTATTTCATTTAAATCCGAGAATTCACCAAATGGCAGCTATATAATTACCCAATGTAATTATCACGTGTTACGCCCGGTACCAAGGTTTCATGGTCGTTTAAGCGTCATAAATAAATATTTAAAACAATTATATTTGAAACGTGATGCTTTTGTTCGATATGTATGTTGTTCTTCTTCATGCAAATGATGAATTCTATTTTTGTAAACGTATAAACCCTAAAAATGTGGTTGTGTTCTTGGAATGTGATTCCATACGGCTCGAGGTTGTACTTATCATGATATGTCAAAACTTGTAAATGGCCAACAAATAATTATTTTTTTATGCACAATACTTTTCACTTATGTCGCATACATCATATTTTCCAGCGGTAATTATATGATTTTTCTGCTTTTGTCTGGGTGACAAAGTTTGGTATCGGGCGTAAGAATCGTACTATAATTCGGCAACAACAAATGTATATGTTCGCAAACCCCGCCTGTTACTATTTCCGAACGTTGGTCATCGGACCATAACATGGTTTTGCATAAAACCAAAGCAAAATAAATCCGTTAATACTGGATGCGTGACACGGTTGACCGTAAGGTGTATGGGGCGCAAATTATTCGCAAATTAACGTTGGAAGGCAGTACGTGCATAAGCAACACACAAACCATGATTCAGATGGAACATGCAACCTCCCTAAATATGTCGTACAAGCACTCCTACTAATTTGACCAAGTATTTTACATGCATTTTACAATCCTCGACTCAAGGTTGCTCAAAGCGCTTTAAACTTTACTCCCTAGCTAGAAGACCTGTCCAATCGAATGCCATCTCAATTTCCATAGGAAGCATCCAGTCACGCTGCAATTAATGCGCGAAGACTATTGGTAAACAAACACATTTATATCGTGCCCTAACATTCGTCAAATCTGCTCTTAATGTCGAGTTATTTAAGTGTTTATTATTATACTACTATATATTTGTTTTAATCACATGTTATGATAGGTATTATAGTTTGTAAAAATTGTACATTTTATTTATTTGGTTTCCAATTTGTTTTATCTTAGTCTCATTTAATTTATTTATATTTTTATACAAGATGTCATTTAATAAGATGTCAGTATATTTTGTTTTATTTGTGTATACAAAACTTATATTGTCTTACAGAAGACTGTGTAAGCACGACTGAACATAATCACACTCAACGTTTAAATTAAGTTTATTATTATTATTAAAATATTAATCTCTGTTAGTAGCCATATGCCCATATACTTTCATACACACAACTGAGTTAACTGGAGCAATGGATACTAAATTGGATACTAAATAAACTGTACACGTTGTGGAGGTAAGTTATCAGTTATCACTATACGTAATTATATAAATACAATTACATCCTCTCGTTGGACACAGCCAATCAAACATATTGCCCATATCGCCAATGCTGTCCTCGACATATTCCATGCTGACATCAAAAACAGTCATTGTTATTTTACTTATCTTAAAGTTATGGCAGAACTCTGGCGCTGATCGTATGGTGCTGACAGCGAGATACATGTTATCTGCCTCTCTTCTACAACCCACGTGTTAGTCTTACATCCCATTTGTGGGGGTTGGAAATTAACCGCTGATTATTTGGCTATTGAGGTGAGTGCCCTCTATGAGAAAGCATCGATAATACTCCCACATATTATATATGCATACACAGGCTTGAATATCATTTGATGCATTTCCGAGATACCACAAAAGCAGCTGAGCTGATGAAATGGAATCAACGCGTGTGCACACAGCATGCAGTGTTTGCATGAGGAACACCAGCAGGGTATGAACCTGCCACACACAACACTGAACCAACATTACCCTAAACTGTGGAAGTGAACAAAATAGTATAGGCAAACATTAGCCAGTGCTTTTGCATCCCACCACAGTATTCTAGCTGCTGTCAGTCACAACTGTATTTTATGGTGTTAGGAAATGTAAATTTACATAATATGACAAGAATACATAATTATTAGTACACGATCTGAAAAAGTATGCACAAACTCATTTGTTGTTGTTGACAAGACTGCTAATTGTGGTTTGGAACTCCTTTTTTTCTGGAATCATATCCTATGTCACTATGGCTGTCCAACATCCTATTTGAACGACTGTTTTTGCCTGAAAATTACATAACAGTACAACTGTTTCCTATAAACATGAGTTTTTAACAGTGATTATTACACCAAAACAAAATTTTCTCTAGTTCGTTATCTTCAATAAATACTCATTAGGTTTAATATATGTGTGTGAATACGAGTGTGTGTGCGCCTGAATATGTATGTGTGTGCGCGCGTGTGTGAGCATGCATGTAAATGTGTATGTGTATACCGTCTGTGTGATATAATAATAATAATAATAATAATAATAATAATAATAATAATAATAATAATAATAATAATAATAATAATAATAAATATATGTATAATTCTACGTTTTATATAACAAAACAAATATGTAAGTTCAAGTTATGTTCAACAGTTTCGTTATATGCCATAGTGTGGTTAATACTTGTTTTTGGTGATGTAGGTACTTTGTGATGTGTTGTGCACACGTATGAAAAGGTGACAATATATGCGATTATACTGATTGGATAGTTATATTTGTATTAACTGTGTTTCTTAATTATAATGAAAAATGTAAATTTTATATTAATGAATATGTCATAGCAAAGATTACAACGAAATGTTATTCTAGGCTGAACAGTGTAAATATGCGCAGACTCATTTTAACAGGTATTTTAACTTTGGACGATCGCAATTATTTAATCATATATTGAATTTATTATTACTAATATAGTGTAGCTGCACTTATTTACTTATCTACGTTTCAAGCCAATGTTGATTATTTATATAGCAATAATGATTGTATCTTAGCAATTTGATATGTACAAATATGTATGATTTCATGCATGCTTTTAACTCTTTCACAATAAAAACAACAGAAAGTATTTTAAACATTAAAAGCTGTTAAACATGTGAATACTGATACAATCCTTGAAATTAGTTAATATGTATATTATACCCTTAAAAATAACAGTAAATGAGTGAGCTTTAAGAAAAAAACGTTGAAAACAAATTGAAAAGAAAAAAGTCCGGAGGGAATGCGGAAGTTGGAGGTACTGGGTTTACCGCCTATGTGAGATGTATTTAAAAACAAATAGCGTGTTTCATATATTTCATAGGCGGTCGCTAATAGGCGGAAATAATAAGATTAGAAATTGTTGTGCCCCATAGCTAATTAACGTTTGCAATTAAATGATTTGCATCAAAGATTCTAATGGGACAGTTTACGGTACCTTACGATAAAGGGATACGAAGATAATCGGAGCCGGCTGCCAACATTTCCAAGATTACAGAGGGCATTACAAGCTATCGTAACTTTCAATTGGCCAGCCACCAATTCTAATTTCTCGTGAAGTCTTTGTTGTAACATCACCTTATTAACTCGCGGATACTCGTTGTTTGTACAAATTGTCGTTGAAGGACGGACAGAATGTCTAGTTGACGCCACCGATATGTCATAACTGTAAAGGCATATGATTTCGGTGTAATACTCGTGTTTCTACGATATTGGCACGACGGTAGCCAAAACATTATTGTGTCAGCTTCTAATTATTGTTTCCAAGTCCGTGACGAATATATCGTTTTCCCGAAGTGTTTGCCGCGCGGTCGAGATTGCTATGATTGCTAGGTTATGTTCACGTATTACGCGCACGTTATGTTCTGAACATCTGATTCGCCCCATAATACGTGAGAACCTTGACATAAGGGTAATGGGACAAAAGACATAGGTTTCACACACACACACACGCACACGCACACGCACACGCACACGCACACGCACACGCACACGCACACACACACACAGAGTGAGAGAGAGAGAGATAGATAGAGAGAGAGTGAAGGAGAGAGAGAGAGAGAGAGAGAGAGAGAGAGAGAGAGAGAGAGAGAAACAATTTCTTTCCTTCCACGAAGCTTATCATACCAGAGTTTGTAGTGGAAATGAATTAATACGTTTCCGTGGTACTTGGCACACTATCTTTACCACACACGCTTGGTTTAATAAACGTAATTTTAGGCAAGTGGTGGTTCAATTCCAACATTTCGATTATAATTACGATTACAAAACAAAACGGGAAATATCCTGGTGGTCATGATTACTTTACCCGGGATGTTATTAAAATAATTTAGATTGCTAGATTGTCAAAATGTATTACCGCTACGACTCAAGTAAAGATTTACTTGTCCGCTCAAAGCCGCGACCTTTTGTGTCCGTTTCTTTTGCTCAACCCAACAGAAGCTATCGCAACGAAACACACTGATGCAAAACATACAATTATGTGAACAAAACAGATGGTACAACGGTACAATTATGGCCAACTATGTTTAGTTTTCGCTTGGCTATAAATATTGACAAACATGCTTTATTTGCTTTTTCAATTGCCACTTTTTGCAAAACAAACATTATTTGTTTGAAATCGCATTCCCAGTCTAAACGTTCGGGGTTCCCTTCCCCAGTGACCACTCTTGCCCGTCTCGTCCACAAAGGATGCAAATCTGTCATGGTAAGCTCAGATTGAACAGAGTTGTAAAAACGGCTTCCAGAATAATCGGCAAAGACCTCCCCAGTCTTGAATCATTGTATCAGCAGCGCCTCTTAGGAAGCGCCATTCTAATTTCTCATGATTCATCCCATTTTGCCCATGACCTATTTGATCCCCTTCCGTCTAGTCGCCGGTTCAGATCCATTAAAACCAGGACCAACAGGTTTAGTAGCAGCTTTTACCCCCTAACCATACAAGCCCTGTAAAAAGAGAAGTGATTTTTCTCCCATCTGTGGTGCATACATATTCCACTTTCAATGTGTTTTTATTGTGTATATCTTAACATAATTTATTATATATTGTTTTATTCCACATTTTACATTTTATGATTTTATATTTATACTAGATCATATCAACTATCATTTATCGATGTTATAAAGAGCAACTTTTTATTCGGTATGTGAATGCTCTTATTTATTTATTTATTTATATATTTATTTATTTATTTAATTAAAAGTAGTAGTATATTTTATCATAATCGTTTGCTGCATGTGAGTGTATTGTCATGTGAATATACTTGTTCGACGACCCAACATTACAACGCATTCCAATGTTTTATTGTAACTGCAATGAAAATACATGGCAATAAAGCTGATCTTATCTTATACAAATGCAGTTTAGCGATACAATCAGATAACTATATTTTGACAAAATATGAACTTGTGATCTTAAAGATCACAAGCGAATATTGTGGCCATAAAACGATGCATCGGCCGTGAGATGCTAAATGGCTACGTTGAATAACATTACCCGTGATTGCCACATGACACGAGGTGCAAGGGATTTTAGGTGAGGGTGTCTAGAACGGGTTCCTAAAATGAGTCCCGCCTTGACCATGTGTCCAACACTTGAATTGTTTCAAACGGAACCACCACGACTACACATAGCTAGAGCATATGAACCTGTGTCATTTTTCAGGGGTGGTGGTTCGGACTGTCTCCGTTTATTGCAACCACATAATTACATCTCCCCTACATCTCCTTATATCTCCCCTACATCTCCCCTCTATCTCCCCCCCCTTAATCTCCCCTACGTCTCCCCTACATTTACCTTATATATCCCCTGCATCTCCACTGCTTCTCCCCTACATCTTCCCTATATCTCCCCTACATCTCCCCTATATCTCCCCTACATCTTCCCTATATCTCCCCTACATCTCCCCTATATCTCCCCTACATCTTCCCTATATCTCCCCTACATCTCCCCTATATCTCCCCTACATCTACCCTATATCTCCCCTACATCTACCCAATATCTCTCTTACATCTTCCATACATCTCCCCTACATCTCCCCTCTATCTCCCCCCTCCATCTCCCCTATATATCTCCCCTCCATCTCCCCTAAATCTCTCCCCTCCATCTCCCCTACATCTTCCCTCATCCCCTCTATATATCTTCCCTCCATCTCCCCTACATCTCCCCTATATCTCCACTACATCTCCCCTGTATCTCTCTCCCCTCCATCTCCCCTATGTCTCCCTTATATCTCCCCACATCTTCCCTATATATCCCCTACATCTTCCCTATATCTCCCCTACAGCTACCCTAGATGTCTCCTATAAACACAAGGGGGCCACATGCACGTTCTCTTCGCTTCCCCCACCCAGTTGTTATTTAAGTCAGCCCGAAAATCCGGCCAAACATTGCCTTCTACATTCAATAACTTGCTGCATTGCTTCGTCCTTTCAACAATCACATCCTTCGCGCTGACCTTTATAGCTCAATGCAAAACTACGACCCACCAAACCCCAGTGCTATTAGTGTGTCTGTATTATCGGTTGTTGGCAGCTTTCTGATTCGCAAATACTCCTGAATTCTGTCTGTCTTCCACAAACGAAACTCATTACAGTCGATCACGTCGGCAACGATTAAAAATAGTTAAATCTATTTACATAAATCAAGATGACAGATTCGAACTTCTGTATCTCTTAAACAGGCACGTGTGATTTGTTCATGTCGATTGACCTATGACATTACCCACGATGCACTGCAGCAGCGGAACACACATAATTGGTTTCTATTTTGTTAAAACAAGACGCAGCTGTTTCGACGTCCGTTGTTTACCGTCTGTAATGTGAGATCATGCTCCACGCATTTGATCTAAACGAACTGAACAGAAATGTTATAACTGTGTTTTGCGTTTTGCAGGATATTAGGATGCAACTATTTTTGTACTTCTACTTTGAAGAGCAAGTACGTGTCACTTGGTAATTTTAATGTACATGTGTGTTGTGAACTATTACTTGCATTTCAAATGAATGATGTGTGTAAATAAAAATAATAACAAAAATAAAAATAATACAATAAGTTAGCAACACGGAAGATAAATACAAATAGTTAAAGGGACCCAAAAGGGAAAAGTTACATGCTATGCACGTGAAAGAGTTAATAAAAATAAACTATTTTGAACGGTAATCACATTTTTAACGTCAGTGGTTTATTAATAAAAAAAAATTGAACACCTTTTCCATCAAAGTTCGTAAGTCGCGCCATTTTGACTGATGTGTGACGTCGGCAAATGCTTGGCTCATTGAGCGGCAGAGCGGGCAACTCTGTATTTAAAATTCCGTTAAAATAATCGCCAGGTGGCGCGTCGCGATGTTTACATCCGCTTCGTGTGAAGCGAACATGATTTTCGTTCAGAAATAGCTGAATTTCGGTTCAACGATAAGGGCCAAACGAAACGGGAAACCCTGGAAAAAACCCGGGAAGCCGAAATGCAGAGGCGAGTAACAAGCCGAGGCGACATTGACAAGTGGTCGAAACTCGCTGAAATTTAAAACACTGACAGGTATTTTGAGGGCCCTTCGCATTCGATCCCGGGATTCGGCGAGTTTCTTCTTAGTCACAGCCATGCCATGTATTATTCTCCAAATCAGTGGTGTAGTGTCGGATATGTTATACACAACGGGGGGTTTTTCCCAATTTGAAACAAATATCATATGGGGTCATGGCTCTGCGATTTATGTCAGTGTGACACCCACACGGGTGACAGGCTCGGTCCTTGGGCCCTAGTTTAAAAACTGTTTTCAGGAATCAATTTCCAAATTGTCCACAACTGTAAAAAAATGCAGATTAATTGTTGTTTTTCAAAAAATTTGGACATTATTATATTAACAGTAGCGACTGTGGCATGCTTTTGTATTATTGATATACATGACATTTTGGGCTATGAAACAGATGTGTGTCAATCATAGAAAAAAAATAAAACACCCAAAACAAAAATGCCTATGGGGGGAAAGATTAATTATCTAACTATGTGGTGTCAATATTGATTGTTCTTTTAATAGGCGTGGTATTTTTAAAAGGGGAAAATTTTGGGAGCATAATTCTGGAGGGCTAAATAAAAAAAAAATCACCACCCATGTTCTTTATAAAATTTGACTTCATGCTGAATAATAGTTTTTTTTTTAGTTGAAATATTTACAGTGGAATGTCTCTATTAAATATAACAATTTGAACTGGGAAAAAGTAACACAACTAGAGAACAAATATTCAAATATAACATATGTGGATATATTTATGTATATTCTGGGGGTGATCTTAATTGCAATGTAACTTTGTTGTCGAGGTAACCATAAAAATGGCAAGGTAACCATAATAGTAGCCGTCAGGTTCCACATTGTGTTACTAATATTTTTAATTCATGAAAAACAAATTTTAAAACATCTGGTTCTGTTTCAGATGTGCCATGATATATTAAAATGGCCATGGATTTTATATTCTGTTTTTTTGGAGCAGACAGTGTTTCCCAAAATTAACCGGTTAGACAACTTTCACATGTATCTGCCAAAAAAAATGTAAGTATATGTTCATGTATTATAAACAGTGAAATGTGTTGCTCACAATTTATTGACAATAAAAATAACATTAGAGCAACCAGAACACCAAGAAAAACTAACATGATACAACATTTTTATAATACAAATGATTTTTCATACAAGGGAAAACACCACACATTATTCTATAGTAGAAATATACCCAACAATTAATTTTTAACAGTAACTGATTTGGATCATTCTAGAAAATTTCGAGTAGCATGCCCAGTTGTCCACTATGTCAGAACAAAAAAAACCGTTCCAATGATTTTATAAAAACACAACATGTATTCTACAATGAAAATGGATTGAGTTACCTCCATTTTCATATGTCACCTGTCAACACAGTTCTTATATAGTCGGTATCCAATCCTCAAACATGGGGGCAAATACATTTGTATTTGAAAATATTTAAATATTTTTTTAAGTATCTGTAATTGATTTTTAGGAAAAAAAAGTATTTGGATCCCTCAAGAGTATTTTTATTTAAATAAATGTCAATGTATTTGACCCAATGTCTGCTTAGCATTGTCCTTGTCAAAGTGGTTTATACTTTACTCCCTGGCAGACCTACTTAATTAAACACCATCTCATGACTGTGGGAAGCATCCACCCGTTGTAATTAATTAATCAAGACGGTTTGTGTACAAATTTTCCACCATCGTCTATAGCCAGTTACTTGTTTACCCCTAAATGAATTGGAGCAATGACGGGTGAACAGACTTGCCCAAGGTTCGACACAGCACCACATGGTTTCGTTCTCGTAGTTGAGATTCTGAACCCGGAGTCCAAAGCTTTAAACCACTGCGCCACTGTACATAGTTGATATATTTTTTAGGCCTTATTTTATTTCAGGTGTCCAAGTCGGCCAAACAGGGGTTTTCCCTGGTGGATCCAGGGCAGGTTTTAAGGGACAGAGAGTCATACCAGTGTATCCCAAGCCATAAGATGGAACTTCCGTGCTCTCAGCGGAGAACAAGATAGGGGATAACATTTAGCACTTGTTGACTGCTCCCTTACAAATTATCAGTTGATTTGTAAATAAGCAGTTGGATTGATTATGAACAAATCAACTGACTCTTGACACAAGCAGATCTTGTTTCATTAGCTTTGGGGATATCTGTCCCAAGGACTGCAATTCCGACATGGACAGTCCTTGTGGGCAGCGGCCAGGCCAGAGTTTTGACAAAGATGTAATTTACCATTCTCTCTTTCTGTCTGCCATGGGCTGGTGGATCTGCAGGTAAACACAGCTGTAGTGTCTTCTGCAGCTCCAATTGCTTGCGTTCCCGAACAGAAAACAGCCATGTTGTCAGGGTTCGCTAGGACTTTGGGCCCGGGCGTTCTTGCTAGAGCCATGGTTCCATCCCCATAAATAAACAGGACATGCCGTAGTGCTAAATATTGACTGTTTGAATTTACTATGTTTTTATATGAAAAAAAATCATTCAATCTGCGCCAAATAAGCAGCATATATTTAAGTGTAATAGTGAACAGTGTCCTTTTTCTTTGGTGCAGTGTGTTGGAAATGGCAATATCAACAACCAGGACAGGATTAGGGTAGATACATTTATCAAAAAAGCAAATGGGACTGTAAGGGTGGAACGGGTCATGGATAGAGTACAGAAGTTTTCTGGCAGATGACAACTCACTGACTTAATTTTACAGTTTCCTTTTTTATTGCCCTTTTTTATTGCCCAGATAGATAGATGGTGATGCTGCTCCAACTGCTGTCTTCATTTGAATGTGTGTATGTTTGTGTGGTGATACATATTACATAAACCAAGGTTTGATAACTGATTCATGATCACTTAGTGTTTATGCACTAGAGTTGACAGGGGGCTCAGTCATCAATTTTCCCAATGTTGGTAAATGTGGTATTGAATACATAATTGGTAAAATAATACTGCGTCTTACAAACATTTCACTCCAGTCCAGAAATGGAGTAATCGTATTTGTGTACTTTTGTACCTCGAGTACTTTTTGAGTACCCCCGTCTCGAGTACAAAAGGAAAATAATCGTACTCGTACTCGAGTCATTACCAAAGTAATCGTACTCCCATTACTTTTCACGATTACATTTTTTTCATATGAACAGTTGCAAGCAAATAATATTTGCTTGTCTAATATATTATATTAGACAGATAAAAAAAGGGAATATTAGAAGTAATCTAATAAAAGTAATAATAATCAAGGTTTTTTTTCATTATTTCATTTCAGTTAAATAAATATTCAGTCAGATTTCTCTAATTAATACCTTCTCTTTCCCCGAGAAGCAACATCTCCTCACCCTCCTGCTTAGTACAAAGTACACGTTATATTGTGACAGTCCCTGAGAAGCACTCCCCTAACATCTTGCTTTGTAATTTTTGAAGCCAGGCCATATGCCCCACCTGTACTGTTTGCTCTGTCAGTATGGGTGAATAAATGGTCATATTTCCAACATCCAGAATCCTGACGGGTCTGGGCGGTTAGCTGCTAAATCCCTGTCTAGTATTATGTTTAATTTAAATGCAAACTGTAAACCTGTCTAAATCCACAACTATTCCCGTGTTTTTTGGAAAGGGGTCAAATACATTGAAATTTTTTTTAAATACAAAATTCTTGAGGGATTACAAATATTTAAATTTTAAAAAGAATACATTGAAAAGTATCTCAAATATTTTTTTATATATTTTTCAAATACTTTTTATTTTTTATTACTATGTAAATATAAGAAAAGCAACACATATATTGAGACATCTAGTTTATAGGCATAATTAGTGTTTTGCTCATATGATGACAGGCAGACCAGTGCTAGGGAGTATTGGGTTTTTGCTAACTGCATCACAGTGACATCTGACTGAAAGACGTAAAGGCCAAAATATATTGTTTGTATGTTAAGCCAGGGGGTCCATAATAATATAATGCCTATGTTGCCCTCAGAAGAGACGCTGCTAATCATTGCTAATGTTGTGAGGAAGGCTCAACTTAAAGTCAGCCAGGAAAACCCGAATAAACTGGGGCCCAAATTTTAAGCCTGACTAAAGAACAAAGGGGGTTTAAACCCATGGTCACTGTTGGGGATTAATCCATCCTCTGGCTCTGAGCAATCACAAGTTGTGGTCACTGCAGGGCCCTGGGGGGAAACCTGCTGTTAAGTGTCTTCATCAGTAATTAGCAATGTTGGGTGAAGTTGCAGGGGCATTAAGGTAATCAGTTTGGCAGGCATTACATGTGACAGTGAAAAAAAAATGTTGATACTGACAATGTATTTGAAAAAAAATTTTAAAAAGCAAATACCCTTTGGAAAGTATTTAAATACAAATACTTTTAATTCCTAAACATCAAATACAAATACTTAAAAAAGGGATTTAAATACTTTCAAATACAAATGTATTTGACCCCATGTCTGGACCCATCTGATATACTACAATTTGAATTGGATACTCTTTTTAATATGCCCCCCTGGTTTTGAAGTGTTGTTATTGAATGTTTTTGATGATGTGTATTTGAAATTTGTAAATGCCTCATATTTGTATTTGATTCAGAAACCATAAATTAAGTTATTAATCCAGCGTTAAATTATTCATCCAATACCTGAGAAAGTCGTTAATTATTAATAATAATAACACCTTGGGTAGTGGATAGCAGTAATCAGTTAGAACATTAGTTACACAACAACAGAACAAGAATGACACCTAGGGATTCCATGAAAGTTGCCTTTATGTTAGAAACAGGATATTCATTAAAAATAATCATGAAAGTAATCAAAGATTACATTGTAAAGTAATCGTACTCGTACTCGAGTATAAAGAAAGTAATCGTACTCGTACTCGAGTACATTTGTTTTCTGAGTACTCGTTCATGTTCAAAGTAATCGTACTCGTACTCGAGTACATTTGTATTGTACTCACTCCATCTCTGGTATATTGTTAACTGGCAAAATGTCATATTGAGACATCACGCTAATGTGCATGGTGGATCATCTGACTTACTTGCTAAACCATTGGATTAATTTTGTGGGATATCTACAAGTCCACGTTCCATCTAGTATATTATGCTAGTCTGTTAATATTTCTTCTTGTTTGCTCAGTGTGTCCCCAATATTTCAAGAAACTACCAATAAAGGCAATAATATTGCAAATTTGCAAAGTGAGTATCTGAACTGATACAGCACACAGAATTTGTAATTTGTTCTCTCACTGAACAAATAGCATGAATGATTGAAAACAACATTCGCAATGCTATTTTTTATGTTTGAATAATATGTTTACTGAAAAAAAAAGCAATCAGTTGGCACTTTCAGAGCGGTCAACCGGGAAAAAAAGGGAAATGCATGCGTAGCTACGAAACTCGAAAGGCAGTACTTTTGAAGTTATTTAGCGAGTGATATCAAAGTGCCTATATTATCGTTCATGCGGATTGACTATGACGTTCTGTCTGGCTTGCATTCAGCTGTTTTTTGTGTTATTGACATGTAGCTTTACCTTATTTTTTTGCCTCTGTTCATGCAAACATGATATATACCATTCAAAGTGGGGTAAAATAAAACAAATAATAATGAATAACAATATCTGACGGCCTAACCCCGCTTGGACCTAGTTAGCGGCTCCATGATCCCGTGTACATACCTTCTAGAAGTTAACTGTGGTGGACGTTTACGAACAATATCAGTATGTACATAAGTCATCTCGACAGACATCGCAATGTGTCTAATGGTACAAGATTAAACTAATTTTGATACAGAAGACTTAATAATATTTACTAACCTTCTTGCGCGCTTTGATGACTTGGCTACGGCGACGGAAGGATTCGACCGGGAACCCGTTTCGACGACTAACGTTGGTGATTAAATATCGCGCTAATATCGTTTGCACAGCTCCATACTTGAAAACTCGACGTCGCCGACGTTTCTGCGGATCTTGACCCAGTATATACGGTGAGAAACATCCTATTCGAAGCAACGTTCTTCGAACGGATGTCCTTCTTCAAAATTCGCGTATCTTACAACATTGTGTTTACAACGGCGTTAGCATTGACGCACGCAATCGGACACGTGACTTTAAGGCCGGTTCTTTCGTGCTGAGTGGTCAGACCACGGTCAGACAACAGGAAGAGGCGCATCATGGACGCCTCTATGAAGCCGATGATTTCAGTAAAATTATCCACTTTGGAATTATTTTACTAATAAACCACCCGACGTTAAAAATGTAAATTTCCGTTCAGAATGGTTGCTTTGTATTAGCTCTTTCACGTGCATGGGACTTAATATTTCCCTTTTGGTTCCCTTTAAAAAATTTTTTTAACCAAACAATTTAAAAATTTTAAAAAATTTCTGTTCTGTTCGTTGAGATAAATGCATAGCGCATGATCTCACATTACAGACTGTAAACACGGAATTCGAAACAAGTTGTTTTCATCACGTGTACAGTGTAAACACAAGCAGAACCACGTGGAAATATAATCACGTGTACCGTGTAAACAGAGGCTGTCCACGTGGACACATGTTCGTTACTCATTGGTCGAAAAATGCCCTGTTGCGGAATCCACCTGGTGAGTCAAAACGTGCGTTAATCTAGTCTCGATTAACCAGACTCCGCGAGGTGGCAGCACTTTTCAGCCTCTTCGCTCCTCTTGTCTTCTCGGGGGAGTTACGCAATTTTCATACTAAGGATTTACACATGATTTTAGTCTGACCGGATTGTTACCAAAATCGAAACAGTTCTCAGTTTGTCTATTAATTTCAACAAATTGAAGTAGTCTATGTGCACAAACGATCTAGGACTAGGATAATATAATGCATACTAAATAGCTTCCCTTTTCCCAACAATTAGAAACGCTAGGAGCAAACGATTTGTATTGGAATGAGTGGATATATATATAGTAAGCTGGCGCTCGTTCAGTTTTATGGCGCCCACCGTCTGGAATGCACTACCTGTCAGGCTTCGAAGCGTCCTTATTCTGTCCTTTTAAAATCTCGTTTGAAAACATGTTCCGACAAGCGTTCTCTCTTACATAGATAGTCCATTTTTTTCTGTGTGGGTTAGTTTTGGGTTGTGTACTGTTTATTGTTCTGTGAATGATATGTGTAAACGCACTGAGTTCTAATTCTTAAAAGATTTGCGCTATAGAAGAACTATCCATTACTATAATATATTTTTACAGAGAATGTTGTTTTCTCGAGTCCGTCAGAGGGCACCACGTATATATAACAACGTAGTTCATGGTTCATGCGCCTGGACGTTGATAATGCTACATAGCGTTTACATTTTTCTGGGCGTTAAAAAGTATCTCGGTGACGTTTCTGCGCATGTTCGGGTCAGCTTTCCGCTGAATTTCATATTTAATCTGATATATATCGGCTACTATGAGCAAAGGGACGTACGTTACTGGCCCTTTTGAATTACTTGAGGCGTGGACACGTGCGTGCGAGATAAGCAACTCGGCCGGGCATCTGAGGGAATATTACGGCTGTGTAAATTGGCTACAACACAGATAGTCGTAGCGCTGTGGCACCGACGCCGCGGTCAGGTCGGCAACGCGGTTTATAATTGCCCTATTTCAATGTATATTTCGCGTTTAATGACCAATTACAGCGGTGTTAGTCCACGCATCGGCGGGCGCACCGACGAACACAACAACACAACATTCCACGCCCAGTGTCCGCCAGGGCGCTGGGTGGGGGCAACGGGTCCAGATGTGAGCACTGAGCACGGGGCAGGAGGAATTAAAGACGAATAGAAACAATAGGTGGACGGGTAGGGAAGAACAAACATGAGAGATAAAATGACGGGTGTATACGGACGAGTAGGAGTGATAGGTGGACAGGTGTATCAGGACGAATAGGAGTGATAGGTGGACAGGTGTATCAGGACGAATAGGAGTGATAGGTGGACAGGTGTACCAGGACGAATAGGAGTGATAGGTGGACAGGTGTATCAGGACGAATAGGAGTGATAGGTGGACAGGTGTACCAGGACGAATATTAGTGATAGGTGGACAGGTGTACCAGGACGAATAGGAGTGATAGGTGGACAGGTGTATCAAGACGAATATTAGTGATAGGTGGACAGGTGTATAAGGACGAATAGGGGTGATAGGTGGACAGGTGTATCAGGATGAATATTAGTGATAGGTGGACAGGTGTACCAGGACGAATAGGAGTGATAGGTGGACAGGTGTATCAGGACGAATAGGAGTGATAGGTGGACAGGTGTATCAGAACGAATAGGAGTGATAGATGGACAGGTGTACCAGGACGAATATTAGTGATAGGTGGACAGGTGTACCAGGACGAATAGGAGTGATAGGTGGACAGGTGTACCAGGACGAATAGGAGTGATAGGTGGACAGGTGTATCAGGACGAATAGGAGTGATAGGTGGACAGGTGTATCAGGACGAATAGGAGTGATAGGTGGACAGGTGTACCAGGACGAATATTAGTGATAGGTGGACAGGTGTACCAGGTCGAATATTAGTGATAGGTGGACAGGTGTACCAGGACGAATAGGAGTGATAGGTGGACAGGTGTGTCAGGACGAAAATTAGTGTTAGGTGGATAGGTGTATAAAGACGAATAGGAGTGATAGATGAACAGGTGTACCAGGACGAATATTAGTGACAGGTGGACAGGTGTATAAAGACGAACAGGAGTGATAGGTGGACAGGTGTATAAGGACGAATAGGAATGATAGGTGGACAGGTGTATAAGGACGAATAGGAGTGATCGGTGGACAGGTGTATCAGGACGAATAGGAGTGATAGGTGGACAGGTGTACCAGGACGAATATTAGTGATAGGTGGACAGGTGTACCAGGACGAATATTAGTGATAGGTGGACAGGTGTATAAGGACGAATAGGAGTGATAGGTGGACAGGTGTATAAAGACGAATAGGAGTGATAGGTGGACAGGTGTACCAGGACGAATAGGAGTGATAGGTGGACAGGTGTACCAGGACGAATATTAGTGATAGGTGGACAGGTGTACCAGGACGAATAGGAGTGATAGGTGGACAGGTGTATAAAGACGAATAGGAGTGATAGGTGGACGGGTGTATCAGGACGAATAGGAGTGATAGGTGGACAGGTGTATCAGGGTGAATATTAGTGATAGGTGGACAGGTGTACCAGGACGAATATTAGTGATAGGTGGACAGGTGTACCAGGACGAATAGGAGTGATAGGTGGACAGGTGTATAAAGACGAATAGGAGTGATAGGTGGACAGGTGTATCAGGACGAATAGGAGTGATAGGTGGACAGGTGTATCAGGATGAATATTAGTGATTGGTGGACAGGTGTACCAGGACGAATATTAGTGATAGGTGGACAGGTGTATAAGGACGAATAGGAGTGATAGGTGGACAGGTGTACCAGGACGAATATTAGTGATAGGTGGACAGGTGTATCAGGACGAATAGGAGTGATCGGTGGACAGGTGTATCAGGACGAATAGGAGTGATAGGTGGACAGGTGTACCAGGACGAATATTAGTGATAGGTGGACAGGTGTATAAGGACGAATAGGAGTGATAGGTGGACAGGTGTACCAGGACGAATATTAGTGATAGGTGGACAGGTGTATAAGGACGAATAGGAGTGATAGGTGGACAGGTGTATCAGGATGAATATTAGTGATAGGTGGACAGGTGTATCAGGAAGAATAGGAGTGATAGGTGGACAGGTGTATCAGGATGAATATTAGTGATAGGTGGACAGGTGTATCAGGAAGAATAGGAGTGATAGGTGGACAGGTGTACCAGGACGAATATTAGTGATAGGTGGACAGGTGTACCAGGACGAATA
This sequence comes from Ridgeia piscesae, assembly GCA_025642075.2. NCBI lineage: Eukaryota > Metazoa > Annelida > Polychaeta > Sabellida > Siboglinidae > Ridgeia > Ridgeia piscesae. Next base: position 1,230 of record JAODUO010000028.1, on the reverse strand, counting down.
TTAGTGATAGGTGGACAGGTGTACCAGGACGAATATTAGTGATAGGTGGACAGGTGTATAAAGACGAATAGGAGTGATAGGTGGACAGGTGTATCAGGACGAATAGGAGTGATAGGTGGACAGGTGTATCAGGATGAATATTAGTGATAGGTGGACAGGTGTATAAGGACGAATAGGAGTGATAGGTGGACAGGTGTACCAGGACGAATATTAGTGAATGGACAGGTGTACCAGGACGAATATTAGTGATAAGTGGAAGGTGTATCAGACGATATTAGTGATAGGTGGGCAGGTGTATAAAGACGAAATTAGTGATAGGTGGACAGGTGTACCAGGACGAATATTAGTGATAGGTGGACAGGTGTATAAAGACGAATATTAGTGATAGGTGGACAGGTGTATCAGGACGAATATTAGTGATAAGTGGACAGGTGTTCAGGACGAATATTAGTGATAGGTGGACAGGTGTATAAAGACGAATATTAGTGATAGGTGGACAGGTGTATAAGACGAATATTAGTGATAGGTGGACAGGTGTATAAAGACGAATATTAGTGATAGGTGGACAGGTGTACCAGGACGAATATTAGTGATAGGTGGACAGGTGTATAAAGACGAATAGGAGTGATAGGTGGACAGGTGTACCAGTACGAATATTAGTGATAGGTGGACAGTTGTATAAAGACGAATATTAGTGATAGGTGGACAGGTGTATCAGGACGAATATTAGTGATAGGTGGACAGGTGTATAAAGACGAATAGGAGTGATAGGTGGACAGGTGTACCAGACGAATATTAGTGATAGGTGGACAGTTTTATAAAACGAATAGGAGTGATAGGTGGACAGGTGTACCAGGACGAATATTAGTGATAGGTGGACAGGTGTATAAAGACGAATATTAGTGATAGGTGGACAGGTGTATCAGGACGAATAGGAGTGATAGGTGGACAGGTGTATAAAGACGAATAGGAGTGATAGGTGGACAGGTGTACCAGGACGAATATTAGTGATAGGTGGACAGGTGTACCAGGACGAATATTAGTGATAAGTGGACAGGTGTATAAAGACGAATAGGAGTGATAGGTGGACAGGTGTACCAGGACGAATATTAGTGATAGGTGGACAGGTGTATCAGGACGAATATTAGTGATAGGTGGACAGGTGTATAAAAAAAGAATATTAGTGATAGGTGGACAGGTGTATAAAAAAAGAAAAATTTTTTGGGGAAA
>JAODUO010000027.1:805000-885595 GCA_025642075.2 Ridgeia piscesae | reverse complement strand
AGCACTTAATATTTCCCTTTTGGTTCCCTTTAACAACAGCGTTCCTCGTCGTTGTCACAATGGGTGGAATTGGTTCTGGCGCTCGCAGACGACACTGACCGCCAGTGGTTCTCTGTGTGTTGGTGTTGCGTAACACATGTCCAATTGCTTCAGGTTATAGTAGACTTACCTGGATATATATATATATATATATATATATATATATATATATATATATATATATATATATATATATATATATATATATATATACATATATATATATACTTATAATATTGTCTCTTCATATTCATGATATTATCGTACGTTTATAAGCGGTTCGCTACTTTATTTTACATTGTGTATGACAGCGAAGGTATGTAGATGATGATGTTACATCTTGGAGGTGTCTGGCTGCCTGGATTTTAGCTATTTTATGTGACACTACCAGTTTTATATTTGCCGCGCTATCAGTGAACTAGAATCGTCGCCATGGTGATCGCGTACACAAATCACCTATGTCAGCGATCCACGAAATCACTCATGCGCGTCTCCAGGAAAGTCTACTATAACCGTAGTCGTGGAATGCTAATTTATGGCAACCTTAATAAGCGCATTCTCATATGTGTGGCAATAAGGACACGAATGTTGCCATTTTCTGCTGATCTTCAATGATATTGATCAAAGATCTAAAGCATTGTTTCGTCTAAGATCCACCCAGTAGAATGACAATGATCATTTGAGGTACTCAACCATTGTAACACATAGTGACAATGTTTGTGATAATCTTGAAACATTTAATATCTCTGTGTGGGTACATGGGTTCAAACAAATCAATCAGCCAATCAAACATTTATTCAACCAAACAATCAAACAGACAATCATTCCACTTTATTGTCCAAGAAAGGATGTTTGTCTTACAGCTCATGGCCTATTAAATCACATCAAAATATAACGTGAGAGATATGTATGTACTGACGTATGTAAAGTGTAGATCTAAGTCGAATCAAAGTAGAATACAGTTAACAATATCACTGGCTATGCCGTAGGCACAAACTCTTGTTGTATCGAATCTTCTTACACTCGACTTTAAGGCCAAAGCCTCTACAAGGCCACGAGTGCCTATTTTGTCAAAAAAGTATGTTTCAACAGCAAGACATAACAAGATTTAACAAGATTGCCACCTAGAGAATCAACTCTAGATGGCAGGTGGACAAGGCAGCCCTTTGGCTTATCGAGTGTCCAACCTATCTATCTAAATGTACCCCGCCCTTTTTAGGTATAGTCGATTTTATCTTTTAACATATCAGCTTATAATCTATCAGGCTGATATCTTGTCAGGCTGATAATGTAGATATACATGTCAGAACGTTTGCATGCGTGAGACCATCGTGTTCTCTCACTAGTAGGAAGATTTTAAATGGAAAAATCACCTCTGTTCAATGTCATATAGGTCAACAGTAAAATGGCAATACCGGTTTTCTTATTGCTAAAGTATTTGAGAATTTGATAGGCTGTGTCACTCCCGAATTATACCACACAGCCGTAAGAGCGAACCATGCCAACTTTCTATGAAATGACAACAGGGCAAACCAACATTAATTTTGTCCCGAGAATAAACTCTGCCTACAATAGTTAAACTTACATTGGCTTAACTTGATACACAACAGCGCTGTTTCCCTTCAATTTGGTTGTCAGGCTGAATTCTATTCGTTCCCTCACTGCCGAGTGTAGTGTTCCAAGCTCACTACAGTAAGGTCTCGTCATCAAAGTGTACAACTCTAAAGTAAGTGAACCTGCTCACTGCATGCGTCTACATTCATTCCATTCGCAAATATTTCTGGTTCCGTTTACTGCTTGCTGGGAGTATGGAAGGTAGGCTGGCTGACACGTAACTTAGACTTCTTCGTGTTCAAGATAAAGTCGATATCGTCACATACATTGGCGGATCTATTCGACATATTCTGCATTAGTTGTGCTGCTGTTGAGAGCGCAGTCTTCAACGTAGATGCAATCGCGAATCAAGTCCAGCAATATTTTTCGGCAGCATAATTTATGTCTGAGTAATATCGGAATCCCAATCCTCGCGCGCCAAGAGTTGCTATAGCTGATTGAGTCAGGTCCAGCCTACAGTACCCCTGGCGCATTGCTGTGAAAAATTGCTCTTTTAACCTTAGCCAATGATATGGCTCACGAGGTGTGCGGTCGGCCTCGGGTCATGTGATATCATTTTGGGTGATTTCAGCTACACGTTGCTCGTATTGCATGCTACGTTAAGGACGTGAATGGATCATTGTATTGACATCCGCGCCAGTCGTGTAACCGTCTTCAAGTTGGGGCGGGTATTTGCGCTGTTCCTACGGCTTACGCAGTAACGACTGGAAAAGTAAATTGCTATAATTCGACTCCGCTCACTTCAACGGTTTGCGGAGATGATCAGCCAGGAGTGACGACTCCTGGCTTGCGATGATGGGAATCCCAAAATATAACACAGATAATATCTTGAGATGAGGTGTGTAGGTGTTTTCGTGATCCGTGATTTGCTAAAATATGTCCTCATGAAACGTGAAAGGTTGCCCTGTGATTCTTGATTAGGTGCAACAGCGTGAAACATGATTTTTTTTCTTCGTAGAATTGACGACAGGTGACTAAACACGTCGACCTCTTCGCCAATTTCCCCCACAAAATATACCTACCAACACGCCACGAAAGAAGATAATTTAAACAAGAATTTGTATTTTTCTGCGCGAAATGTGAAAACCCAAACATATTCCCTGTGAAATGTGAAACACCCTTTCTCACTGTGAATTGTGACAGAGGATCACCTTCCATTCTGTCTGCGATATCGAGTGAAAGTTGTTTTCCGACTTGTGATCTCATTGCTTTATCCATGCAGTTGTTGGGCAAATGTTTAGAAAAGTTGGCAGAATCAAGACGTTAATTGGTTTTTATATGGAGGTTAATGATGTGATTTGTTTGTTGTTTAGGTCTATGTCATCTAGCTGGCACACAACTAAACGATCCACTGGTAGAATGAATAATGTATGATGTTTACTATACTTGGTACGATGTTTTATTTCACAGACTTCATTGACGTTTTACACGTGATTACATACACATTTATTTCTATGAAGTACACATTTTAAAATAAATATGACACATTTCTTTATAGCTTTCACGTCAAATTCGTCTTCGCTTCAGTTGAAGATAATACACTTTTGGTCGACTCGTTAGAGGGCGCCCCTATTGTATTGACGGCCTCCAGTCCGCTGACTATGCCGTAAACGTGGGCGTGGTAGATGAAGTATTCGATTTCGTGCATTTCACTACTTGTGACGTAATGGAAGCTCACTGGGTAGTGGCTGACGGTGTTCATTCCCTAGAAAAAGAACGTGTCCATCATGGCTTGGTAGTGAGAGACATGCTCGCAATTAGATTTTTCAAAATAGATAATGGCATAGCATAAGTTGCAAGAAACAGGAGCTACGTAGCAAAAATTTACAGGAATGTTTATTTTGAAAATGATTTGGAAATTAGTGACATCATCAGCCTGAACGTGAAGCACCCACTCTTGCACTTTCTCAGATGTTAGCTGACTGGCTGGCTGGCTGGCTGGCTGGCTGGCTGGCTGGCTGGCTGGCTGGCTGGCTGGCTGGCTGGCTGGCTGGCTGGCTGGCTGGCTGGCTGGCTGGCTGGCTGGCTGGCTGGCTGGCTGGCTGGCTGGCTGGCTGGCTGGCTGGCTGGCTGGCTGGCTGGCTGGCTGGCTGGCTGGCTGGCTGGCTGGCTGGCTGGCTGGCTGGCTGGCTGGCCGGCTGGCCGATTGACCGACCGACCGACCGACCGACCGACCGACCGACCGACCGACCGACCGACCGACCGACCGACCGACCGACCGACCGACCGACCGACCGACCGACCGACCGACCGACCGACCGACCGACCGACCGACCGACCGACCGACCGACCGACCGACCGACCGACCGACCGACCGACCGACCGACCGACCGACCGACCGACCGACCGACCGACCGACCGACCGACCGACCGACCGACCGACCGACCGACCGACCGACCGACCGACCGACCGACCGACCGACCGACCGACCGACCGACCGACCGACCGACCGACCGACCGACCGACCGACCGACCGACCGACCGACCGACCGACCGACCGACCGACCGACCGACCGACCGACCGACCGACCGACCGACCGACCGACCGACCGACCGACCGACCGACCGACCGACCGACCGACCGACCGCTCGGCCGGCCGGCCGGCCGGCTGGCTGGCTGGCTGGCTGGCTGGCTGGCTGGCTGGCTGGCTGGCTGGCTGGCTGGCTGGCTGGCTGGCTGGCTGGCTGGCTGGCTGGCTGGCTGGCTGGCTGGCTGGCTGGCTGGCTGGCTGGCTGACAGGCTGATTGGCTGAATGTTTGACAGACTGACTGGCTGATTATGCAGCTGAATGAAAGGGGATTTGCAATGTGCAGGGTGGTTGCTTAAAGTCGACCTGATCTGCCCATGTGCCTCACAACAAGCTGATATGTTTCCAAATGAAGGATTACGTTACTTCTTGGTTGCTTTTGTATTTGTTGTGAGCTCGATTCCATTTAGGGATGTTGTTGTTCAGCTGTTGGGTGACACGCGATGGGACGAAGCGATGGCGTCCGTAGGAGTCGCGCGAATCTTCGGCTTTCACCCCAAGCGAGGCGAGACAATCACACATGTAGACATCCTCTCTATTCCCGTCCTCGGGACATTTCCCGGGGGGTCGATGAGCCCATCTGTTGAGAGCCTCGCGACTGATGACGTAACCGGCGCCGCCACTGCGGACGAGACAAAACGAAATTGAATTAAAATTGTTAACAAACCAGACCAAATGTTCGGGTTTCCGGTTTTCACAATTATGTACAAATATGTGTTTTAACGTGTTTTTTTAAAGTCTATTGCTGTATTTTTTTTACATTGGTGTGTATATAAATAAATTGTGTAGCTGCCGCATGGCAAAATACATTTGGCTCTAGATTTATTTCAGAAACACTACAGAGAGATATAGTTTATGTAGTAGATAGAAACACAGCGACAATGGATCGGCGTTTTAAAATTTCCAGCCAGTAATATCGATTTTAAACAAGTAAATTTAACACGAATGCGAATTGTACACCAACACTATCTTTCTCTCGTAGTTTTTCCCCTCAATATACCCACCTAAAGAAATGTGACTTTGTGACAAAGGCGTGTCCGAAAGACAGCGCCTCTCGCGGGTTGTACGAGGACAACATGTGACGCAGATTTTCCAAGATCACATACGTGTCGTCGTCAGCCTAAACGTAAAGACCATAACAAGTTGAAATGATCACACAAACGACATAATTTTATATTTCTATGTTTTGATCACCGGCTGTGATCGTCTTCGGGAACCTGGTTCTCGGAGAACAACCGATTCTTGGAGAAAACCAGCGACGGTGTTCGAAACGTAAACGTGGATCAAATTAGAGCTGCTTCTGTATAAACTGTGAGGTCGTTTATGCGATTGTATATTGTAACTTGATGAACGTCGTCATGAATATACTGACTTGGATGTTATGGAACAGAAACAACAAGATCAGGAATAATTACAACAACAGTGAGTATAACAAGACAAGAGTAACGACATACACAAGATTGTGAAAATACGTATATCAACGACATTCTTTATATATATATATATATATATATATATATATATATATATATATATATATATTATATGTATATATATATATGTTGTGTGTGTGTGTGTGTGTGTGTGTGTGTGTGTGTGTGTGGTGTGTGTGTGTGTGTGTGTGTGTGTGTGTGTGTGTGTGTGTGCGCGCGCGTGTGCGTGTGCGTGTGCGTGTGCGTATAGCTACAGTTTTGTTGTTCTGTACTCGAGTTCCTCACAAATGGTCAAAGACAGTAATCGGAATGTAGAACATTTGCCAAGTTATATTTATTCATAAAATATAGCGTGTCTGTCAATATTCATCCAGTTTGATGACCATTTCTACGAATTTAATGTCATGGTACATACGGAGATGTTGAGTATGTTTAAGCAATTTACAGAACATTATACAAGAATAATAACAACAACACCACGAGTAATAACAATAATAGTATTTACAACAACAGTAACTACACTATTTGTGATTATGCGGCAAGGCGCCATGTGTGCATGAACTTGTCGGGTGGTTGGTTACCTTGAGGAACCAGTCGGCCTCGTCGCGGTGGTGGGCGTAGACGTAGTCAAAGGTTTTCGTCGACTTCATCAACAGATGGTCTCTCCCGTGTGGTACAGTGATGTTGATCGTCGGGAACTTGTCATTCCTCGTGCACCAACAGAACACGACATGGTAAGCAGTTCGTCAAATCTGCGTATCTGAACTTATCACCTATAGGCGTTTTAACGTACTGGATATTTCGAGGAGGCAGCGGGAACGTCAGCACTTCGCTACTACCGGACGCTCCCTTCTACCTCCCTCTTTCCCTCCCTCCCTCCCTCCCTCCCTCCCTCCCCCTCCCTCCCTCCCTCCCTCAATGGCTCTCACTATTCTTCCACCCATGCCTCCCTTCCTTCCTTCCTTCCTTCCATCTCCCTCCATCCAATGTCACCTTTTCGTATTAATTTAGCTGGCCCCCTCCGTGGGCTAACTAAATGAATAGTGGGGTAATTCAGATAAGGAAACAAAATGATTAGCGTGAATTACAATATGTCAGTTAGAAGTTATCGGACTATTTCAAAAGTAGAATAATCGCCGAATTACAGAAGGGATATATACCTATAGTCGCTGGCGAACAGCAGTACATCGCAGCGCTTTCCCCACGTGTCTCGTACGTGACGGGCGCGTGTTTTCAACGTTGCCGGAGACGTCATGATCCAGCAAAGTACCCTGACTTGCCGCTGCAACTGCCGGGCCACCAACGTGGGATCTAATTGAGAACACGTATCAAGGAAAAGACATATACACACTATAGCGAAATACAGACATCGTTCCCTATGGTGTTTTCCGTGGTTATTAAACCACATGAAAATACGACAGCACAATTAACAAATTAACAATTAATAAGGTCTGAAAGATCGGTCACAATGAGAATATATATATATATATATATATATATATATATATATATATATATATATATACAGATATATATACATACATACATACATACATACATACATACGTACATACATACGTACATACATACATACATATATACATACATACATACATACATACATACATGCATGCATGCATGCATGCATGCATGCATGCATACATGCATACATACATACATACATACATACATACATACATACATACATACATACATACATACATACATGCATGCATGCATGCATGCATGCATGCATGCATGCATGCATGCATGCATGCATGCATACATACATACATACATACATACATACATACATACATACATACATACATACATACATACATACATACATACATACATAAATAAATAAATATTACCTTGTGTATAACATAGGGCATAGCATTACAAAACAGAAAATAATGAATTATACGACGTATACTTAACTTGTTGTGTATTATGATGTTCATGTTTGATAATGTTATCATTTAACGATGGGAATATATGAACATCTCTCGTAGGAAGACTCTGCCAACTTATAAACGCATATGAGACTTGTTACAGCAGACGAAACAATGTCTGAGATGTTTAAGTCTTCTCTGTCGCTATAGGGCCTGTAAGTGGGTCACGATACATGGCGAGACACCGCGTGACTGGAGCTGATTGGGGACTAGACACAAGAATAATATTCTAACGATGGATGACAGTTGTAGCTTCCGACTGATGAATACTATAAAAATCAGGTCTTAAATATATTGTGTTATACCTTTCTTATGTCCGATTTAATATGAGCTTACCACACTATCATAGACATATAGCGATTGACGTAGTGCAGATAATAAACACGATTTTAGGCCGTATATGTCTTTTACCGGATTTGAATTTTACATTGCTGTACGTTGTCGTTTCGATAAGCACTTATATATTTATATCAAAACAAAATTAGAATATGTTATATCATCATTTAAATGGTGTCATGTGATAGATACTAATATGTAGTTAATCACACTTTTTGAAAAATATTGAAATCTTCAATATTTACGGAGAAATTCAATTTTGAATTCTAAAAATTGCTGCATTTTTGTCTATAGGATTTTGGTCCATTTCTTGTGCACAGGCTGCATCATTATGCATAAAATAGGTTGGAAACCAGTAATAATATTGGAACTATTTAACTTACGCATGTGAAACAAAAAATGGGTCAACCCTTTAGGACCGTCAAAGTTGACCTAGATTTTATGTCTGACCTAGATTTGACACACAGTATGGTATTAATTCCTATTAATGGTATAATATAGGTGAAATTGTTTAGGAAATGAGCCTTGTTAACATTTAAATATAAAAACTGTCAATATAGCAACTTTATGGACACTTTAAACGGTTATTAGAACTTGACCTAATTATTTGACCTATATTTCACATCTGACCTACATACTGGAATTTAATGCATAATTAATTCATAAATTCACCATGAATCTTGATAAATCCTTTGACATGTGATTTATTTTGTGACCTTCACGTGACCTTCACAGAAGACCTACATTCCCATGTTTTTCTATATTTGGCCCACTATATATTTGCATTAACTTTTTATTGATGAGTACATTTCACTGCACATAACCCCGGGCAGGCGCAAGATCACACCGCAGAATCTCATTTAAGTTAACAGTCAACATGCTATGCCATCTGTGCGCCAAGTGTCTTTCTGCTTGTTGAAGGCCAGATCAGTTTGCGACGTGAAGCAAGCTGGAAGAGCGAACGTGATATGTGACCTCATTGAGGACAATGACCTTGACATACTCGCCATAACAGACGTGGCTGAGTACCGACAATTCCATCTCTACTGGTCGCATGGCACCTGCTGGATACCAACTGCTACATATCCCGAGAGCGCACGGCACCGGTGGTGGTGTCGCTGTCATCTACAAGTCTACCTTCGTTACGTGACAACTTGATACACCAAATGCAAAGACTTTCGAATTGATGGGTCTACATCTCCGCAATGGCTCTCATTCTACTCGTCTTATCGTCATCTACCGCCCTCTGCCTAACACAAAAAATGGTTACACAACCTCGCAATTCCTCGTAGAATTTGCCCATCAGATGGACAGTATGACAATGGACACCTCTTATTTATTGATTGCTGATGATTTTAACTTGCACATGGGCGATGAAGCAAACATTGGCACCAGGCGCTTTATCGATCTTTTGATAGCTGGGGAACACATAGAAGGCCCGACCTATGTTGCAGGGCACACCATCGATCTTCTGATTACTCGTTCATCTGATGCATTTCTTTTTATGCTGATGACACGCAAATTTATATCACAGTGAAACCCAGTTAGGAGGACCCCAGATAGCACAACTACAGCGGGCCGAGGGCGGCTCGAGTTCGGCAAAACTATCGGGCCTCCTTCGGCAACCGCCTGCGCCCGCAGGAGTTTTGTCCGCCGGCTCGAGTTCGGGCCGAGGGCGGCTCATGTTCGGCTGCCAATGGTGTGCCGATGGTTAACCGCTTATATGCCGACTGTGCCGATGGTGAGCCGCTCGTAGGCCAACTGTGTTTAATTTGGCTAAATCTAGCTATTTATGTATCACGTATGCATAATATCTGAATACAGTGCAATCTAGAAAACTTGAACCCAATCCCGTAAGGTGCCAAGACATAGTAGAACTTCTAAATATAGTATTTCCTTGGGTCTGTAGAGGTTTGACATATCCGGAGTGCACTGTAAACAAACATATTTTGATGCAGAATAACAATGCAAATCAAATTTTTGACATTTTAATTATTAACAAATAAACAAATAAGTACAGGTTTGTATATATAATATTGTCTGGTTTTATATATTTATTTAACATTTTAATAATTAAAAACTGCCATGCATTATCAGATAATTTGACGTAAACAACTCCAATATATATAATAAGCACATAATAAAAAAAAATGTAAACCTGCGCACTGTGCCCATTGTTTCCTCTGGCACACAACAATTCAACTATTTGGTGAAGTAATTGCTCAACATGTGTCTGTCCATAAGCTTGCTGCAACCAGCTACATTCTCCATCCGATGTTTTCTGACGTCGTTCCCTTCAAAGGCAGTCATGAAGCATTCCTGAATCCTCTTAGCGATGTTTACCACTTCTTTCTTTCTGGCAGCATCTGGAAAGTATTCATAACAAGATACAATGCATAGAATCTGACATAGAATTACATAAATTAATGACAGTAACTAAAATGCATTACTACAGTAATTAAAAATATTCCACGTTACAGAGTTTAAAGGTGTCAAAGAACCCTTTTTCATTATAATTTAGGACATGAGAGCCTTCCTTTTGGGTGTCAAAGAGTCCTTTTAATTAAAAAAGTACACCACATAAATAATTTCGTTTTGTATAATTTCTTATCATTTTTCTGTGGCCTAAATAAATACGTAGTAAACTGTGTGGGTATATGCTGACAGAAAGTGCATGAATGTGTAAGTATTTCATCCTCATAACATACTTCCAGTTGTGCATATACCCAATTATCACTCACAAACTTACAACATACACACATGCTTACACACATGCTTACACACATGCTTACACACACGCAAACGCACACACGCACACACGCACACACGACACACGCACACACGCACACACGCACACACGCACACACGCACACACGCACACACGCACACACGCACACACGCACACACGCACACACGCACACACGCACACACGCACACACGCACACACGCACACACGCACACACGCACACACACACACGTACGTCTATTTAACAGTAACACTAAAATACTGTCACTGTCACCCACTGGTAATGTCACGGTAAGCTTCCGATTCACTTGCCTAAATTATTAAGGCCTTTTGAACTTTTCAAAACGGTTTTACGACCTTTTGTGATGTATCTAGACTATGTTCGGAATATTATTCTGTATAATGCAGATTTATATATTTTAAGCATAAATGTATAAACTATTGCCAATTGTTTTTCATTTCATCTTCGAAATGCACACGCAAAACATGTTCGCACCCTACTGTCCCTAGTACTCCCTAGCTGCGACATCGGCTTGTTTACGTCGAATCGACGGCATTAAATTGGTCTAAAACATAATTAACAAATAATAATATATGTCTTCTTTGTACCGGAAGTAATGTAGAATGGATTCCAAACACATATACATCAAAAAGTGATTAAAAACCGTTTTGAAAGGCCCTAATACTTTAGGCCAGTTAACTGGAATACCTGACCTTCACCTTGGCCAGTTGACATAAAAATCAAATGAATCCTTGACAGAGACTATGTGTAGACAGCCCCAATTAACATAAATGCAGAAAATAAATACATCTGGTACTCACCCAACACTACAAGGTCACTCGATCGGTAATGCTGAAGAACTTCTCAAGTCTTCTAATGAGTGCAACAGCCAACACACTAAATTCAAACTGCCAGTTTCAAAAATGGCTGTATGGAGAAAACTCGCAGTAAATAGAAGAATGTCAAGGAATACCATAAATATTGTCAATACAATGTTGCGAATCATTGCATATTTCTTGCTGAGTTGTTTTATGGGTTACTCATATTTTCTATTGTTCCAGTACTAATGAATCACCATAAACATAACTTCAAATACTAACCAATAATCAATAAGAGCCGTACAATTTGTGAATCACGTAGACATAGTGTCAAATATCACTATCTCAGGCGGGAAACTTCCGCTGAGTGGTGGTGATTCACCACCCGCGAAGCAAGTGAAACTTGAGATGGGTGCAGCATGTGCTAGCATCCTCGGACCGAGAGAGGCCCGAGGATTGATAAAATGGTCATAAATCATGTCCCTGTAAACACACCATCACACATGCGGCAAACTATCGGCATGGAGTCGGCGGCCGCTTGTACGAGTATAGCCGACACTTGCCACCTGTGGCCCAGCAGTGGGCCGATCTAGGAGGCCACTGGGGACATTGACGCGGCTGTTGAGTGCATTGAACGGTGTGTAACAGAAATCAGGATATGGATGAAAACAAACTCCTTGAAATTGAACGACTCAAAAACAGAAGTAATCGTATTTGGTTCAGCTGAACAGCTAAAGAAAATCAAGCTGCAAGCGTTGCGTGTTTGGTCAGGGTGACTCACAGTAATCTTGGTGTCCAGTTTGATGCTGAGATGACGATGGAGTCGCATGTGACTGCTGTATGCAAGTCAGCAACATTCCACCTCCGTGCACTCATCGTACACTGACTGGCCATACATCTGGATACATTGAACAATGTGTAAGCCGACACCAGCCGGTTAGATCGCTGCGCTCCAGCGATCACTATAGGGCGTGTAAGTCCGCGCGCGAAAACCAGGCTGGGGGCAGTTGGGGGCAGGAAATCCATATTCTCCATGTTAACATATAGGACTTTGTTTTATTTTTGTTGTAACAATCGAACTGTTCCCAAATAGCGTGTTTCAGTTATATTGTCCGAAGGATTATTACAAGCAGAAGCAATGGGACATTTTGCCGGTGACAATGATCACGGAAATCATGAATTTTAATCGATTATCATGGTGGTTGCCATGGCATTAGCGGCAAGTACTTGTATTTGGCGATCTTGACTAATAATTAAGAGTTCCATTTTTCGAGCAGTACAACCTGTTTTGGGCAAACGTATACATGTGTTATGATTATGTGCATTTAGACAACCTGTCAGATATAAGTGCCTAACGAAACCACAACGTACAGCAATGTAAAATGCAAATCCCGTAAAAGACACATACGGCCTAAAATCGTGTTTATTATCTGCACTACGTAAATCGCTATATGTCTATGGTAGTGTGGTAAACTCAATATTAAATCGGACATTTAAGATAAGAAAAATATAACACAAGATTTTTAAGACCTGATTTTCCTAGTATTCATGAGTCGGAAGCTACAATTGTCATCTATCGTTAAAATATTATTCTTGTGTCCAGTCCCCAATCAGCTCCAGTCGCGCGGAGTCTCGCCATGTATCGTGACCCACTTACAGGCCCTGTTTATGGGGTGTGCTACACACAAGGCGTCAATCGGGTGACAGAGCTTTTAGCGTGGCAGCCCTTTGTCTGTGGAATGCGCTACGGCAGCATCTGACATTACCTATGACCACTGCTGCTTTTAAAGTTAAACTAAAGACCTCTATGTTAAGAACTTGTTGCGCTGTGAGCAACGGATGTTGGAACAGCGCTATACAAATTTCACGATTACGATTATGGTTATAAAATGGAATAAGTGCAAGTTTTTTTTAATTTAAATGTAGTATGTCACTATCTTTGGGAAGAAGTAGTTTTGTTTTTAGTTGTTTTGTGCAGGACACGTGAAAGACCTACAACCAGGGTGTCTAATGAAGCAAAAATCCAATCAGTCTGCCGGCTTCTTCAAATCATGTCATAAAACCTGATCTCTCATAAGCTACGTCACAGCTCCGTGCTTACTGGACATGCCACTTGGCCTAGTTAAGGTGTTAGCCACTGGTATATCGGATGTTTTACATTTTATTTTAGTCTTCCACATTGACACCGTAGCGCGGGTTCAGTAATTATCTGAATATGTTGATTATAGATGCAAAAAATAGTTAATTTTTATTAACATGTTTAGGTGCATTTAAGCTCACAAATGTCCATTCTGTTATCTATGTAGACTAGTTATTGTTAGCAAAAAGCAGTGTAACCTTTATAATTGCACACCAGTTGATGATTCTCTCTTCTGAAGATTGTCGCACTGTTTTCACTAACCATGGGAGTGCTTATTTATAGTCGTGTTTATGGTTACTAGTTACTCATTGTATGCATATGCATTATGACAACTATTGTATCGATACAACGTTTACAAGCTTCTGTATAGCATACAGTTCTAACAACTTCGGCTCTTCTGCCAACCAAGAATTGTATACACGGTAGCATTACTTGTTAATGAAATTCCAAAGCAAACCATTAGCAGCTCACTTACACACTCATACACTTAGTTACTCATTCCCACCAACATTATGTCACCTTTTGTTAAGCTGATTTTAAGGATCACACGATAAGCATAATACCTTGATGAAGTAACTCGCATCCGGATATTACGGAAGCATTGGATGCGCTTAACCCAACACCATCTTTCCGTTCCGATTCAAATGGCCTCTCCACCGAAGTCTCCTCTTTCTCTTTCGAAATCCGGCGACCAACAGTTTCTTCCAATTTATAAAATGTATACAACAAACGCGATATATTTCCCGCCGATGGCAATCCTCCCACATCGACGCGGTCAATGACAATGTTGATGCTGCTGAAGACTACGCCTAATACGAAACCTGTGGCGACGTACAGGACTGAGGCACGTTTGATGATCATATCTAATGGCGAACACGTAGGGAGATGGCTTAGTCTAGTTAGTACTGTGTCTAGTTAGTACTACTGTATCAACTGGCGACCATGGCACACGAGTTCTCTATCCGTCGAAATAACGGTTCGGTTTCAGCTGGCCAGGTTGCAACTGACATTACAAGTCACCGTAAGAAATGTGATGGTTTGTTAACAAGCGCTCAACAATTAAGGCGTTGCCGAGGAACGTGACTCGGCTAAGTAAGCTTTAAAAAAGTGCTTTAATTTTTGTTTATGATTAGTAATATAACACGACATATTAGCATGATAAGTTACAGAGATAAAAACTAGCATTTTCACGAAGGATATTAGGATACTCGCTGGCGCTATAATGAAATCAATACTCGTGTGCGGCCGTGTTAATCGTATGCTACTTTTTATCCACGTTCCGTGGCCGGGCCATTGCATGCGCATTTTACCTGATACAGACTTTCATTTAACTTTATACGTTGACTTCTTAAGTCATCAATATAGAGGGCGCTACTCTGTGGCGACCAGCAGCTGTTCGTTCGTCGTTATATTTATAGTATTATTCTGCTTATTTTGTGGTCGCCGCCTGTATATTTGAGTTTGTGAATAAGCGATCCGTTCAATGCAGGACAGCAAGTATCTGAATCTTGGACTTTTTATTGTGCTGTCAACATTAATTCAAGTGCTACGCCCAGCAAGGAAACGCCCACCATGGCGGACTAAGTCTAAGCCGTGAGTATTTTCTGGCTTTAAAAAACCGTGTACATAATGATTCTGATTTTATATATAACATGGACTTTCCGGCTGGCTTGACGAGACACAACAACAAACCGTTGCGTAAACGAGGAAGGAAGGGTGGTGTGCGACAAAGGCTACGAAAAATGAAACACAAGCCATCCATGATCTTGGCCAATGTCCGGTCTCTGAAAGGCCTTAAGATGGATGAAATACGTGCCAACGCAACCTTTTTCAATGAATATAGAGATGGCCTTCACCGAGACTTGGCGATTGGGGGCCGTTCATCAAGGAATTTGGATGCCATTGAACTGTTGTCACTGTCATTACGGCCACTGTATCTCCCCGCGATTTTCCACAATTATTTGTGACTGTTGTTTATATACACCTCAGAGACAACGTGGGTCGCGCCCCACCGCATATCTGACGTAATATAGAAACTTGACGCTTTGTCTACCGATGCACCCGAGTTCATACTGGGTGATTTCAATCAGTGTAAACTCGAGAATTGTCTGTCAACATACCACAAGTACATTAGGTGCCCAACCCGAATGAACAAAACAATTGCCTTGTGCTACGGTTCGGTGCCCAATGCGTATCGGTCCATTCCCAAGCCGCCGATTGGTGACTCCGATCACAACACTGTTCACTTGGTACCTATTTATAGATGTGTTCTGAAGCGTGCAACGTGTGTTGAAAGACAGGTCAAGGTGTGGAATGAAGACAGCGTAGCCAGACTACAAGGTTGTGTTGATTGTACGAACTGGGATGTTTTTTCGGGATTTCTGTGTTAGCCTTGATGAACTTACCGATGTTGTAACCAGTTACGTTTATTTCTGTGTTGATGCTGTTATACCTGTGAAGGAGTTCAAAGTGTTCCCTAACAACAAACCGTGAGTTTCTAAACATCTCAAGAAAGTATTAAATTAAAAGAAAAGGGTTTATTTTCTGGGAGATTTAGCTGACCGGAAGGAAGTTCAAAGGACAGTGAAATCAAAAATTAGGAAAACAAGAAAGAATACAAAAAATAGAACTCGAGTTTAAAACAGGTGATATGAGAACAGTATGGGATGGTGTTAAGACCATGAGTGACATGAAGCAAAATGGACATAATTCCAATCGCTTATCGCCCTTGGAGGTAAAGATGACGGGGCGTTTGCAGAGAATTTTTATTATTTCTATTCTCATTTTGATAAACACGATTTTCGTTCTCTCACTGATGATATTATAAGCTCCACTAAGACTGGTGGTAACATACACAATGACATGAATATTTAATTTACAAATTATGTGTGACATTTCTTTCATTTTGTTTACAGGACTCTCGTGATGTCTACCTGACTTTTAAGTTGAATAAAGCCTAATATCGAAGGTTACAACAATTTATTCAACTTAACTAGACAGTCTATATGGACACTCTCCTGAAACCAGCTCGACTCGATCTGGATCCGAACTTTCCCTCAGCTGCCAAAAAATTGAAGCACTGGCACAGGACCTTCAGTAGTTTCATCGATGAATGTGGTGTATGACTACATCGAGGATTGTGCAGACTACGATGCTGCAATAGAGACTCTAAAACAGCTGTACATCAAAACTCCGAATGAGATATTTGCTCGTCACCTACTTGCAACCAGAAGACAAAAACCAGGTGAAACTCTCACTGAATTCTTCCAAGAACTTCGGAAACTCAGCAAGGATTGCAATCTCAAAAATGTTACTGCTGAACAATACCGAGAGGAACTGGTCCGTGATCCCTTCATCAATGGAATAACATCTTCACTAATTCGGCAACGTCTCCTGGAGAACACTAGACTTGACCTCAAGACGGCCTTTGATCAAGCAAACTCCTTAAATTTGGCACAGAAGAACTCTGAAGCATAGGCCATGCGAAGCATTCCTGTAACTGCAGCGGTATCAAGCTCTCCGACAGATCAGCATACTGAAATCCCAATGCCGAAGGATCACTCTCTTGCTGCAACATATGCGCCTAAGAAGAAATGCTACTTCTGCGGTGATTCCATTCACAATAGAAGAAGTTGCCCGGCACATGATGCTACATGTAGAAACTGTGGGAAAAGGGACATTTTGGAAAGGTATGCATGTCGAAAGCCAATGCAAGTAGGCATAGCTCATATCTAGGTAGAGAACTCTGGCATGGGTTTTGGCTTCCTCAAGATGACAAAGTACATAGTTAATTAAAGTAGTGACTGCATCCTCCACCCCCATACCAGAGTTCTCTACCTAGATATGAGCTCTGCCTTCAATACGCTGCAGCCTCACTTGTTGTTTAAGACATTAATTTCCGAGCTTAAGCTTGAATCTGAATTGGCGCTATGGGTGCTTGATTTTTTAGTGGAGAGTCCCCAACCGGTTCGAGTGAATAACACCACTTCTAGTGTTGTTTCTACTGGCTCACCCCAAGGATGTGTCTTAGCCCCTTTTTATTCATATTATATACAAATGATTGCAGGAGCATCCGTCCGAATACGTATTTTATTAAATTCTCAGCTTTACTCACACTGTTGTCTAATGATGAAGTTGGCCATGGTCCTGTATTAAACGACTTTGTTGCATGGTGTGATAGATCGTATTTGTGCCTGAACGAAATAAAAACCAAAGACATTTGCAATAATTTTAGAATATACCCTCCAACCCAGTACTGTCATCCATAATAACAATGTAGAGGTAGTTGACGAGTATAAATATCTCGTCTTTACTGCCTCAGAAAACTTCCGCAGTGGCTCTTATCCGTTTCCAGCGGATGAAAGTTCACATAGAAGGTGGGAAGTATTCTTTTTTATAATACCATAACGACGGAACTATAGGTCACAGTCAGTCATGTCACGCGAAATGTTTGAAATTATAAAGTGTAAATATTGAGTTTTGAAGGCACATTTGGAAATGTACAATAGTAAACATATTAAGTCTAAAAATCACCTTTTTAGACTCGATATGTGGACGGCCTAGACGATACGATGTATGTATATAAAACATATCCACCCTGTATTTATTGACTAGTTGTGACTGTTAACCGAGTGGCGAGTGAGCGGGGAACAACTCTGAGCGGATACAATTACACCGTCGACACACCATCCACTTGCAACTGTTGTCTCGTCTGTTAAACTAAGACTCCATATTAGTGACGGCTGTTAATGTAATACATTTTCACACCTGGGCAAAAGCATGAAATTTGGCACAGCTGACCTTTATGCCATACTATTTAAGAATTTTGATGGCAGCAACTTGACATTTTGATTCTTCCACCATTTTTGCAATATTAAAAATGGCTGCCATCCAAAATAAAAAAAACTTGTTTTTCAATATCTCAAGAACTGCTGCACATAAAACATTAATCTTGGGATTAATATATATGTGTATACGGCACCTATTTGCGGATGCGTCTTGCGTCTCGAGTGATTCCATATGTTGCGGAACCCAATATTATATAATATGTAACATACATATCTCTAAAATATTAAGACATACACGTAAATAATGATGGTATATTAAAAATAAAACATTGTAGTTATTATATTATTAAATAATATATAAATAATAATATGTTAAATACATTACATTTTTCATCAAATACATGTTTTTGGTGTTGCATGACTATGTATACAGCATACCAAAATAAAGGGTTAAATAGTGATACAAATATAAAGTATGTTCAGTGTTACGTCATGTCAGTTTTTCCAACTGCGTGTCACAAAGCAACTATCTCGGCAGATACTGCCGACCTCACCGAAGGACGTGCCGCTGAGCATTTCATATTATAAGTTGGAAGGCAAGTTCATTAATACTGTACTGAAAATAGTAATTATGGAATGTAATATTTTATATCACCGTGAAAATAATACACTTACCTAACAATGTATCGCTGGATATAAACACGTAAGACACTTCCATGAGTTGTCGAGTCAAACGTATTAACTGAGTCAAACATACTAAGTCAAACATATTAACTAAATTCTGGCTCTGGGTCGGTTCGTATGACTGTGTTAGGCCAGGATCCAGGTCCAGCTCTCTTTTTTTACTAGTATTTCCTGATAACTGATACTTTGGGCCATCGCTATGTACAGCCGTAGAGACAACATTTGGCAGAAAGCATCCTAAGGTATTGGGGGAGATTGTGGTGTATCACTTACAGATTTACCCCAATTCAGTTCCGTAGTGTGAGCCATTGCTTCCCAAAAAAGATGAAACTAATTTGTCTGCCTGACAAGTTAGTGTCGTAAATGAATATTTATATGTCGTTTTGTGTAATAAAATGGCCAAAATGAAACTGTTTGACAATAAGCCTCATTTTGAAGCTTTGCATCTCCATGTGTCGAATCTTTGACCTTTTTTCCTCATATAATTACGCCCGCTGTTGGTGAAAACCCTAACACTGCGAGTAATGCGCCCCCTAAATCACCGAAATTGTAGTTATCGAAAGCGGGTCTTCTAATGCGCTACGTACTATTTTAATGTTATGGACAGCAACGATGATCTTGATTTAATGTTTTTCAATGTTGTTAAGTTTTTACCCCCACTATATCTGCGAAAATATCGAACACGAAATTATGCTATTATATAATGGAACTTATGTTGTCACTTAGTGGATACACTTGGGGATCAAATAGCCAAATACCAGATAATCGTTATATGACACTCGTGCTAATGAGAGGTCAGGAGCGATTTCGTTTACCTGACTTTGTGGTATACTTTCAGATGTATTCGTATTGGATTTCTTATTTGCTAATTAATTCAGTATGGATAATGTTGATAATCGGATGTTTCACAGAGGAAACCATATTGTTGAATGTTTTACATAGCTTGTTTGCTTATCTAAGATTCATTCGGGTAGTATTTCTGATTTCACACGTATTTAAGCTGTTTTGATAAACTTACCGCCTTTCAGCGAGCTACAAATGCTTCACGTTCATCGTGGGCCCAACGATTATCGGATCTTACGGCTACGCATACTCATTTGGCGAATTGGAATGCGTCTTTGAGAGACGCACGTGCGCTGTTAGATCTGGGAGGCGATATCCTGTGTACAATCTTCGGGGTCGCTACGGGGCGTTAGGTTTTTGATGTTCGAAATTGGACAGAACCGATGAGTTGCATGTTGTGTATGATATGAACCATCTCAAAACTCTTGTTAACCATAACTCTTGTTAACCATGAGTCTCCAACATGTCCAAGCCTTCTGTTTTATGAAAATGCTTCTGACTTGATATAAATCGTCAACATATCCGTGAGATTGAACAATACGTTTCTAAATTGGAACATCGTGAAATGACCTTTTTTGTTTAATTTAACACTTCTTAAAAAAGCATCCATACTTCAAAAAAGGCGTCCTTGGTTAAGTGTTTCAAATGAATATAGGTTACTAGTTTGTTATGTTGTAGCCCAATCAGGCCCTATTATTTTATTCGGAAGATGGATTATTAATTTGAGTGTTTGATGTAGATCTACATGTTAGCTTTTCCATACTATGTTGTGTGTTTCGTTTAAAATTGTTGACTTTGAACTAGAGGACCTTACACTATTTTGGTATACAGCTAGTCCATGTCAAGTAATTATTTATTTTGGATTTTTACGCGAATCACCGTAGATAAATCACTAGTTTGGCGATGGAGGTGTAAAGAATTATGGTTGCGTAAATTGCTTGTAATTTTTCTCCATGAAATATTATAATTATTAAATATGAAGTCATAATTAACAAGTATATCGTGGAACTGCAGTAGTCTAACTAGAAGCATTACTTAGTGTCCTAAAACCAATTACATCCAGT
Source organism: Ridgeia piscesae (assembly GCA_025642075.2). Lineage (NCBI taxonomy): Eukaryota > Metazoa > Annelida > Polychaeta > Sabellida > Siboglinidae > Ridgeia > Ridgeia piscesae. The sequence goes on along the minus strand of JAODUO010000027.1, from coordinate 864,603 downwards.
TGTCCTTGTTCGCTAAGGATAAACCAGGCATAGATATTGGATGAGTTGGAGCATGACTAAGTGGATAGTCGTAGGTAAGAGATACCAGCTCCGTATTAAGTAATGCAGAGGTACACTGACCTGACGCCGACCAATAGAATGGCCATGCGCTAGCAAGAGAGCGAAGTAGCCAGTATTTAAGGAAAGAGTTGTGCGCAATTGACACGACGTACGAGGACGGGGGGAGAAGACTCGCACCATGTAACTCCACGTCTGGCGCCAATGGACCCAGGCCAGTTTTTGCATTGACCTCTGTACTATACTGTCTGTGTTAAAGTTCTTGAAACGAACATATGAAATCTTCTGCAAATGATTGAGTAATTATAATATTTCTCTTCAATATCTGGTGTCTGATAATAGTTAGTGACACTGTGTCTGAACTGTATAGGTCATGGCTAACTGTCAAGAAAAGAGGTACTACCGTACTGGGGTAACTTGTAACACTTTATAACATTCATATAACTCATTATGCCACAGATATGTAATAAGCCAGGCATTTAATTATGCACCAGTTATCTGCGGGAGATATGTGGGGACCCTTTGGCATGACAACAGTTTCTCAGGTCTCAGGTGATTACCTCCAAACAGCCCAAACTTGGGGTATCGCAGGAGTTGTTCTTCTCTAGAATTTGTGAGTCCACTAGAGGTTACACATTTACCCCCTGTGTGTGATCGTTTACTTCCCCTGGCATAGACACCAGGCAGAAGGGACCACCGACTTTTAGTGTCTCTTCCGAAAGACACAGGCAAATGTGGGGTGAAGAAATTGCCTAAGTTTCGAAACGGCGGTTGGTGGGATTTAACCACCGTCCCCTCGATTGACAGTCCGGCGCTCTACCGCGCGACCACCGCTCCCCACGACCGGTTAAGAAACTCAACCGCAATCCTGAAATGTGTTATTCTTGTTACAAATAGCCTCGTACCGGGGTGACTTATAACAATTTAGGACACCTTATATAACTCATTATGCCATAAATATGTAATAAACCAGACATCTAATTATGCATCAGTTATCTTCGGGAGATATGTGGGAAACGTTTGGCATGACAAAAGTTTCGATCGGTTAAGAAACCTACCCGCAATCCTGAAATATGTTGTTTTTCTTACAACTAGCCCCGGTCTCCCCTACTACGTTGCATGCCCAAGTTAGAACACGCAGTCTACAGCTACAGGATGAACATACATATGCGAAGAAGGGTAAAATAGTAGATCGGCATATTCTACAACATGACCAAGCCTTTTCTTTTCTGAAAATGCTTCTGACTTGATATCAGTGTGATCTAAAATTTACATTGGTTTGCCCATGTCGTCTTAACATTTCTGTCATATTATCAGTCTCGTTGTCATTCAGGCCGCAATATATGTAGTATCGTTATGGTCTCGTATAATGTCCTGTCTCGGTACGGTGCTATGGTTCAGGTATGCGATGATAGTAGGTATTTTCAAACACATAACTTGGCCCTGTATACTAACATAAATATCTGCTGACTGTTCGTCTTTAGTGCTTTTTCCTTGGTCCAGCAAAATGTCAATGCTTTGAACTAATTCCAGTGTTTTTTGTTGGGCTAAAAATACTCTTATCGCGGTAATGTGTGACGTAAACGGGAAAATAGTGTTGGCAAATTCCTTTTTTTAGTAAAAGCATTGGTACTATTCATGGAGAACGAAATTTATTTAAATGGAACTGATGTAAACTTGTAATTGTAACTCTGATCATTGTGTGCATTCAATCACGATTATTCTGCATTGGTAATGGCTTCTGCAGTAAGACTGGACAACTTGTGTGTTGATTTTTCACGTAAGGTAGGGATGGGTAAGGCGCCCACCATAAGCAGAAACCGCTGCAGTTGTTTTAATAATGACCCAATCGAATACATTTTAAGTTGCAGGTAATCTAAAATATATATCCTAGTTTGTGTATAAGTATTTTACACATAGATACAAAACATAATTAAAAATTCTACTTCTAACAATAGCTACGAAAAGGGCGTTGTGTGCAATGTATCAGCTTATTTACTTCTGACGTAGGCATGCGATTGAATAAATACAAACAACCACAGTGTTGTGAAATGCATTTAAACAGGTATGCAATAAGTTCTTACAGAAAAACGAACGAACAATCTACACAATTATGAACTACTAGCCAAACTGGCTTTCGATGTTTCGGTAGTGGCATTTCGTTCTCAAATGCAACTGATGCAGTGTCAACTACCAAGCCATTCACTGCCACTAGTTGCAGCAGTTCTCGCAAATATAATTTGCATTCCCCTCAGTGCACTCTCTATGTGCCCAGTCCCTTCAGAGCACACATCGGACCCACACCTCGCGATTTCTGCTGTTAGAGAATGGCTCTCCACAAATCAGACAATGCCATTCTTCATCTTCATCGCTGCTTAGATCGCTCCGGAATCTCTTTGCATGTACGGTTATCGTCATCTGTTTTTTTTTCTTAGGCATCGGTCGTTTCCCCTTCGGCTTCCCGCCTCCTTTACCCTGCTGCTTAGATGTTTCACCTTTCTTCGTAAGTGCGTTTTTATACGGCGATGACGACACCCAGGCTGCTGATTCCTGTTTTCTCGACTTGCTACGTGCTGATGTATTTTCGACAATGGAGAAATATTCCTAATAAGGTCACGAATGACCGTGGTAGCCGGTGTCGAGGCGACACACCCAACAGCGGGCAGTGAGGCAGCCGTTTCGTCCGCTGGCATGTCAGTAGTTGCGTGATCATCATAAGAAGGACCAGCACTTGGCGGTTCATCGGATGAATGGCCGGCATTTGGATGGCGATCACATGAAGGATCGGCAGTTGAGGAGCCGTCAAGTAAAGGACCGGCAGTTGGAACATCATCAGACGAAGGGCCAGCAGTGGCCTGGTGGGCTCCTGTCAGGAGTGCTGCAGCAAAATCGTCGTCAGTGAAGACATCCGAGTCGTAAGGCCACAGACCACATGCCCTGAATCCTGTGACTGGTTTGTCATGGGTGGCTGATTTGTTGAAGGCTGTATTGAACACCACAGCCATGTCGTAAAACGGCATTCGTCGACCTGGATTGGTGACCATCCAGCTGTATACTGCGTTGTTGTACGCGGTCTTCAGTGATTTGAAGAACGTTGTGTCGAGCGACTGCATCCTGTGTGTGCAGTGAGGTGGCAGAACTAGCCGTTGTATGCCTTTGGACCTCGCGAAGGTTATTGCAGCCAATGTTTCATGGCTGTGGTGGCTATCCATGATTATGATTTGCTGGTTTTCCGTACACGCATTTGTCGACGCAGCGAAATGTTCATGCCATTTGACGAACAAGTCTACATCAATCCAACAATTCGGACTGCAGTACAAATACAGGTGGTGCCCCGTTCATCAAAGTTGCACCATCCTCTTCCGTGGAAAAATTAACATTGGTGGCAGGTAACCACCTGCTGCATTGATGGCACACACGACTGTATCTGTAGCGCCACGTTCCACACTCGTAACCTTTGCAACGTGTCTCGCTCCTTTGGTTGCCACGACTTTCCCAGGTCTTTGGACATTTGTGATTCCAGTCTCATCCATATTCCACACTCGACTCGGTGTGTATTGCGCTGTCTCCAAAACGGAGCGGTAAATTTGCAAGAACTCATTTACCTGTGCCTTGTTAAAGCCAAGAGCGCGAGCAATGGATGTAGCTTGCGGTTTTGTATGGAGAGGTCGGGGTGTCGTGCAAAAAATCCGCACAACTAGTCTTTACCGGCCATCTTAGTTGTTTCGTTAAACAACCCGTTTAAACACCCCTGTTTTGATAGCAATCTCATAAGCGAGACGTCTGACATCCGGAGTTGTCAAACCATACATGCGCCGTTCCATGTGTTTGATGTGTTCATAGAGGGCTTTTTCGACGTCATATCCTAGGAAAACAGTTCTAGGGCCGAGTTTCAACTGACCAGGCGAGATCACAGCGTTGTCTCCGTGCTTCCGCAATGTACGAGCTGGCACCCCAAACTGCTTACTTGCTCTAAGTAACGGAATGCCCTCTCTAACTGCACTAAGAGCTTGGCCAAGTTGACCATCGCCATATTTTCCCCGCTCCGTCTTTCTTTTATATGATCTAACCATTGCCCTGCAAAATGAAGTAGAAAGGAATAGTGTTACACTATTATATAGTGTAAGAAACACACACACACACACACACACACACACACACACACACACACACACACACACACACACACACACACACACACACACACACACACACACACAGAGTGTATAATTTTGGTGCAAGACGCCCATGGTAGGCGTCTTACCCCATTCAAAAACGGCGTCTAGCCCCCCGGCATGTGCGCAAGTAAAATAGCTGTATGTCGTATGCCGCTTAATTATCGCTCATTTAACTGTTACCAAATGTTAGTAGATATGCATATCCTAAGATATTAATAACTGTCATGGTTATTTATGATAACTCCTGAGCTTTACAATGATACATGGAATGACATGTTTTAATATTTTACACTTACAAATCAATTAAGTCACATTTTGTACTCACGATTGTAAGTCTTGCTTCTTTTTGTTTGTTTTCATCCGCTGTGTGGCAGCACGGATATACAAAAACCTTAGTGGCGATCTGAGCCGTTGTTATGTAGATAGGACTGGTGGGCGTATCGCCTCGTATAGGCGCCTTACCCCCACCCTACCTTAAACAAATGCTGTTTCTATTTATTATTGGAGACTACTAAGATAATGAGGTAACTATTAAAATGTTGTTCATACCCTGATAAGTAATTATTCTCGCAGGAAGAACTATACTAGTTATTGATGAATATGATTAGTGTTAATTTGTAACTATTCCGTGCAGTGAGCTAGCGTTAAAAACTAATAGTATGCAAGAGAGTACTCTCTTTATAGAAATAAATTATATTCATTTTGTTTAAGTTCAGATGGAGTTACTGATGGTTATGATGTGGTCAGTAGTTATTTATGGTAGCAACTCATGTAAGGACATAGTTATGTGTTGATATACTAATATTGAAACAACATAGTGTTTACCATTACTGCATATACGTCAGTGGCAGAGATTTTACCACCATTGTATCTACGTCAGTGGCAGTGAATTACCACCATTGTATCTACGTCAGTGGCAGTGAATTGCCACCATTGTATCTACGTCAATGGCAGTGAATTACCACCATTGTATCTACGTCAGCGGCAGTGAATTAACATCATTTTATCTACGTCAGTGGCAGTGAATTATAATCATTGCATCTAAGCAAGTGGCAGTGAATTACCGTTATTGTATCTACGTCAGTGGCAGTGAATTGCCATCATTGTATCTACGTCAGTGACAGTGAATTACCATCATTGTATCTACGTCAGTGGCAGAGGATTACCATCATTGTATTTATGTCATTAGCAATGAATTACCATCATTGATCTACGTCAATGGCAGTGAATTACCATCCTTGTATCTACGTCAGTGGCAGTGAATTGCCATCACTGTATCTACGTCAGTTGCAGTGAATTATCATCTTTGTATCTATGCCAGTGGCAGTGAATTACCGCCACTGTTTCTTCGTCAATTGCCCGCTACTAAAATGAACTAATAAACAACGCTTTATCTAACGACATTGTTTTAAACATATTTACACACACACACTTTGGTCTGCATATGTAACACAAATATTTAACGATATCTCACATAATATAGTTTTAATGTCTACCGCTTTCTTTTTCGTGATTGATTCTATATGGTGATCATATCATTTAGTGTCAACTCATTTGATGTCGGATTGACAGACTCCAGTCCCCCGACTATGCCGTAAGCGTGTGCGCGGTACATGAAGTATTCGATTTCGTACATTTCTCTACTTTTGACGTAGTGGAAGCTCACCGGGTAGTCACTGGCGCTGACCGCTCCCTGGAGGTAAGATGATGATATGTCAAACGTGCATTGGTCGCGAGATAAATAAACGAATGAAGGATTGTATGGAGGATGTCTGCGCGCTTGACTGAATAACACGCTGACTGGCAGACCGACCGACCGACCGACCGAACCACCCACTCACCCACCCACCGACCCTCCGACCACACCAACCACCCACGCACCGACCCATTGACCGATCGACCTATCCACCCACCCACCCACCCACCCATCTATCGACCGACCCACAGACCCACAGACCCACCTACCCACCGATCCACGTCCCACCAGCAGGCCCACCTACCGACCAATCGATCGCCTGCATGACAGGTTGCTTAACTTCCAAGGTACTTAAAGACATCATGATCTGCAAACCCTACACAGGGAGAAATGAATATTAACTTCACAATTTTCATACAACTGATTCTTATTTCGTCAACTTCGCTGTTCGCCTTACTTTTTTGCCTTTGAATTTATTGTGTTCACGCCTCCATGCAGGGATGGTGTCGGTCACCTGTTCGTCGACACGTGATGGGATGAAACGTTGACGTCCGTGACAGTCGCGCGAATCTCCGGCTTTCACCCCGAGCGAGGCGAGACATACAGCCAGCACGAAGTCTTCTTTATCCCCGTCTTCTATACATTTGCCGGGGGGTCGATGAGCCCATCTGTTGAGAGCCTCGCGGCTGATGACGTAGCCAGCGCCTCCACTGCTCGCGTGATAAGACGAGATTTTATTAATTTTATATGATAACCGACCATACACAACGTTCGGATTTCTAATGTACGACACGGATTCTTTGAAGATAATATTATGTAAAATACGGAGTGTCAAAATCGTGGCAAATAGGTGTTTATTTTCTGTATGTGTCACGTTTGTATGAATTCGAATAGTTTTTCATAGCGGTCAAATGGCAAATACGTTTGGGTAACTATCAGACACACGACAGCAGGACTTGATTAAGATTTACTTAGAAGAAAGTATGTTGACGACCATGGTTCGGCGTATGAATGATACACTCCAGTTAACCATTGAGCCACGACATACGGATTTAAAGATATTTATTATTTTATACACAATTTCAAGCAAACAATGTCGATTTAATTGTTTTTTAGACTGATCGTGTTTTTCTTAATGGAAGCTTTTTCTCTTTGGCTGTCTCAAAATTCCCGATATTTTCTTTTCCCTGTGGTATAGCCGGATATCGACACCAGACAGAAGAAGACAATAACTGTCTAATGCCTCTTCTATGCGTGGAACAATTAACATAGATTATTAATTCATTAAACTATATTGATTAAGAAATGGTGCAAATTACTTAAGTATGAAATTGAGGAACGATCGATTACATTACATGTCAGTTTATTTTAATTAAATTGCCAATTAATTTGGACATGATTAGTAGAAATCCTGAATTGTGGTCGCAGTTTTACTTCGTATATTCTGCTCATTATCAAGCTTACCCGTCTGTGTGTGTTTGTGTTTTTATGTTTGTGTATGTATGTGCTTGTGTGTTTGTTTGTGTTTGATTTTTTGATGGAGTATGTGTATGTTTGTCTGTGTGTGTATGTGTGTGTGCGTACGTGCGTACGTGCGTGCATGCATGCATGTGTATGCAATGGAGCAAGGAAAATAATCAATTTATTTTAATTATATATTTCTGTAATTCAAGTGAATTCCAAGTACCAATACCAGGATCGGATGTAACACTCGCCCCCTCGCCCGAAACGAGTACAATGCACGAAGACGAGTAATCTGTGGGTCGCTCTAGTTCCCCGGCGAATAGGTATTTTCCACTTGTTTCACATAACTAATCGTTTTGTGACATATGTTATGAAAATTGTCATTTATTTGTTCATAAGTGTCATCTTTAGGAAGAGTTGCGCAAATGGGGAACTAGTTATTTTTCATGGGTTTGAGTAACGTATTTAAGCTACTATGTAAGTGGGTTAATGTGATTAATTGTTTCTATGACTGAGTGCACCCACCTAAAGAACTGCGCAGTTGTGATAAAAGCGTGTCCGAATGACAGCGCCTCTTGTGGATTGTATGGAGTCAACATGTGGCGCAGATTTTCCATTATCACGTACGTGTCGTCATCAGCCTAAATATTAAGACATACTGGAATTCTTACATAAACTATATTTCTGTGTACACAATTATAACTGGTCGTTCCCTGCTGGTTCTCAGAAAACAAACAGTTGATGACGAAGACCAATGACGGTGATTGAAATGTTGTATGTGAGTCAAATAACAGCAAAATGGAAATATCGAAACTATGTTTATTATTCCAACTTGTTGAATTTTTTTATCAATGTGCTGATATGGTTATCGGTATGGTATGTTTAATATCTTTACGTAGTGTATATGAAATTATACAGCAGCAACAAGAGTACGAATAATATCAACAATAGTAAGAATAACAACAACATCCACAAAAACAAGATTAATAACAAAAACAGCAGTTACAATGACGTATATTATGCGGTGAGGCGCCATGTATGCCTGAACATGTCGCGTGGTCACCTTGAGGAACCAGTCGGCCTGGTCGCGGTGGTGGGTGTAGACGTAGTCAAAGGTCTTCGTCGTCTTCATCAACAGATGGTCTCTCCCGTGCGGTGCGGTGATGTTGATCGTCGGGAACTTGTCGTTCCTCGTGAACCAACAGAGCGACATGTTAAGCAACTGTCGGGGTCAGACAAAGCTGCGTGCATTCTCATGCACTGCAATTTAGCGCTATGAATGCCAACATGGGAGGTATGATAATAAAAAGGTACGTTTTTCGAATGATGTTGATGGCGTGCGAGTCGGAGAACAATCACGTCATAACGTGATGTAGCATCTTGAAACATGTGCAGCATATCACCTGCAGATCAGTACCGAGAAATACAAGCTAATGACCACCAAATCCAATTATAGCAAACAGAAATAAAAGAAGGGGCAGTAAAATTCAAATACGTGTTTTTTCTCTCTCTGTCTCTGTGTCTCTGTATCTTTGCCTGTCTTTATGTCTGTCTATGTGTCTGTCTGTCTGTCTGATAAAAATCAGACAAATGGCCAGTTCCGCACAGACCCTTGGAATATTGACCATTTGGTTTATCCTAATTATATTATAGCAACGGTTTACAATAGCAAGTTAAGTTATTAAACATACAGACACATGTATACTAATATATAGGCATGTGTGCGTTCGTGCGTGCGTGCGTGACGTGTGTGTGTATGTGTGTGTGTTTCATATCAGTTGGTACAATGAACACGTAATAGTTTACATGCTTATATAATTAAGATAGATACGTGATCATAAAATGCCATGGAAATATGTTATTAGTTAATTACAGTAATTGTGGTGTTTTAAAATAAAAGGTATATGCATATTTGTATAATTCTTATTATAAATTTGGGTTGTTTTAATGCATTGGTCTGTCAATATTATTATCAGTACTTATTGGGGTTATAAACAAAGATTTTGTTCCTGTTCAATCACTCACATAATCCATCAATCGCTCACTCACTCACCCACCCACCCATCTAACCATCCACCCACCTATATCCCACCTACAGAACCACCCACCCACCCATCCACTCATACCACAAAGCCACCCACGTTCTCACACTATCACTCACTTACTTACTCTCTCAACCACCACCCACACACCCACCCACCCACACCACCCAGTCAGCCACCAACTCACTTACTCACTCAATCACTCACTCACTCAAAACTCACTAATTCATTCATTCATTCAGTCAGTCATTCACTCTGACACACTCACTCATACACTAATTCATTCATTCATTCACTCACTCACAGTAAAGTTCATCAATCCAAATATAGGTCTTAGTTATTAAATATAAGTCTTAGCAGATATTTTGAAGGAATGTCGTACTTGTAGTCGCTGGCGAACAGCAGTACGTCGCAGCGCTTTCCCCACGTGTCTCGTACGTGACGGGCGCGTGTTTCCAACGTTGCCGGAGACGTCATGATCCAGCAAAGTACCCTGACTTTCCGCTCTAACTGCCGGGCCAACAACGTGGCATCTAATGGCACAGACGTGTGAAGGACGACGTTGTGTTTCGTAAGTAACGACATAGGTCAAACAAACGGCACAAGTAACAACTGATGAGATCTGAAAGATTTTGTTACGTTATGTTATCGACAACATATTTGGTCAAATCCAAGCAAATTTCTTTGGACATTGCCGTTACAGTGGTCCAACAACTTTTGAGGTACAGCCTCTCAAAGATGCGACGTACTCGGTGTTTTAGATTTCTTACACCTGATATAAGCTATTATCCATTGATTTAGAAATATTTGTAGACGTCTTTGTTCCAGAGTTCTCCTTCAAACGTAATATACACATATATCTTAAATCTCGCTTAGAGTGACCAATTTATGTGATACGTAGATTACGACATCCAAGCTAAATAAATGAAAACGCATTAATAAACCATGTTATTAGACACCATTGATGATAATTGATGATGATATTATAGAGCGTAAAGTTATGAAGGTCTATGGAAGGAAGAGTCATATCTATAATACTACTTTTAACCGAAAAGACACCAAACGTAATTCATATCACACAAAAAAAGATGTGGCCTTTTTCACGGAATATTTATTACGACGCTCAGTTTTTTATTACTCATCTTTTTGTCACGAGTTGTAATGCTATAGAAAGTTAACATCATACATCTTCCTTCCCATATCATCATTGTGATATATGCCCATTATCCCAACAGTATGACAAGACACGTTTATTACGACATCGTTGTTCATTGCGATACTTATTCATTTAAGCCAACCATGGCTCGTGATACGTGAGATGTTTATGATGTAAATAAGTCATATTTCGCTGCGATTCCCAGAAATCGTTTATCCGATTGTAAATTGGGGCGGGTGGTTGCGCTGTTCTCACTGTTGAGGCAGTCGCGACTGGCGATGTCAATTATTAATTCAGATAACTTCCGCACTTCGCATAGGGATGTATCAACTAGTGGACTGGTTGCGCGTTTGTAGTTATACGAATACGAATATACGAATACATTTATTTCAGGTAAAAACCCATATACAATTGGTAAATACATTAGCACATCTAAGTAGCCTATAAAATGAATAGATAAAAATAAATAAGGTTATAAGTTAGATAAATGTAAAATTTCAGAAAAACAGATAAAATAATAAGCAATATACAGGATGTGATTGTATAATAAATATGCAATTAATTTATGTAAATAAACACCCTTTGAAAAGTAAATTATATAAACAACTTACTGACTTTAAAACTATATATAATAATAAATAAATAATAATAAAGTTATATGCGGGACATGATGACTATCTTACATATTTACTGTGTACAACGAATTGGCCCAGCTAATCCACATTGGGCCATTTACTATTTCAACGCAATTGTACATAACCCTAATCAATTCATTATTTATGTTAAAAACGCATTTTTAAAACCATAAATGTTCTTACGCAATAGGGCGTCAAATGTATCAATAGCATTATTACCAAACATGCTACTCGCGCTGTCCCGTCGGTTATATCCCAAAATCCGTCTATGCATATTGTTCACTTCACTTTACTTTATTGTCCTTAAAAAGGATATGCATTTTACAACTCATGATCACATCTAAAATATATGGGATGGTCTCAACAAAATGCAAATGAATTTCCAGATGTATCCACTACAAGAACAATTCAACCGGGTGACATCAATATGACTCATTTAGCATTCAACATTCTAATGGCCACCGGCACAAAACTCCTGCTATAGCGACATGTTTTACATTTTATACAACGGTATCTCCTTTGAGGAACATGGAAGAACGTAGAGAGCGGGTGATCAGACTCAGTAGCGACAGCACGAGCTTTCTTCAAAATTGCATGGTCGATTATTTCGGAGAGCTTTGGTGTAGGTAAACCAATGATCTTGGCAGAAACATATGAGATTTTCAGAAGCCTGTTACGGTTTTTCACAGAAAGAGCAGGGTAGTAACAAATGCTGCAGTAGGTTAAGAGAGGCTCAATTATGCTACGGTAAAGGCGTAGAAGAAGTAGTGGATCAACATAGAAAGCTCGTAAAACTTTTTGTTGTAGGTAACTTTAGCTTTTAAATAAGAGCCCTTATTGAAGTTAACCCATAATTGGCAACAATAAGTTGTACAGCAATATGCATGAAACAGACGTAGTTTAACACCCACGGAACCGTGGTGAAATTTTCTGATAATGCCATTAGACCTAGCATATAAATTACGAAGTTGTCTCAAAATATCTCGGTCATCTTTCAGGTCATTGCATATTATCACACCTAAATATTTTGCTTCTTTGACATATGCAAGCTTGTTTACGTTCATATATATATATCTGGACATTTCAGGTTAAAACCACGTGGTTTGAAGACCATACATAACGACTTGATATGGTTATTTTCAACATCATTTACAAGCCCAAACTTTGCAAATATGTTCACTAGGACTAGGGGCAATAACACATATGTCATCAGCCTAGAACACGTGATTAGTGCAGCAGTTGTGTATGTGGCAACCTATACCAGCACTATTTAGCATATTGCTCAGTTCATCAATGTATACGATAAATAAATATGGTGACAAAATCCCACCTTGTCGAACACCATTCGAAACATTAAAAAAGTCTGATGTTGTAGAACCCCATTTGATACAGAATGTTTGGGTTTTGTACCAGTACAACAGGATACGGATAAATATAACAGGCACACCTCGATTAAGCAATTTTCTATAAAAAAGCGTCCAGTGATTGACTCTGTCAAATGCTTTTGAAGCGTCTAGAAAGCATGAATACACCGGGGTATACAGTGTGCTTTAAAGCAAATATACAGTGGTCAGTAGAGTGTCCCTTCTTAAATCCAAATTGATTGTCGGTTGTATTAAGATATGGTGTCAACAATTCCAGCAATATAATTTCAAATATTTTTGAGGCAACGGTGACAAGCGCAATTTGGTCTGTAGTTATCTACGTTGCTTGTGTCTCCAGACTTATTTTTTATCAATGGAATTATAATAATTTTCATAAAGTCATCAGGTAGATGACCATGAGAAATTACTCTATTATAGAAAATGGACAACAGTATAGTTATGCGCCTATCTGAAACAATAAAGTGTTCGGCAGATAGACCATCGTTGCCACATGCTTTTCCAGGTTTCAATTTCATACAAGGAGTTATGAGTAAGTTATTTCCATAACACAAATATTCTGTGTTTTGTATACCTCTTTCACATTTTGCATATTTGCATCTGTGGTTACATTGTTTAACAACGATTCAAAATGTGTTTTCCACATGGCGGATATGGCCGTAGGATCATTAGCACCATTAACATTTGTAGCATTGGGTATACCTTTCTTGTATGTCTTAGATACGTTTTTCCAAAAACTGTCTGTATCTTTAGCTTGCATGGATTTAGCCATGGCATGTGCTCGAGCCATATCTTCGCGTTGTTGACACTGTTTCAGCAGATATTTAAAATGTAACCTAGTTTTCCGCATTGGTTCACAGACTGGGCCATGCTTAGGTTTTCCCATATCACGCCATAAAATATAGTAATATCTAGCTTCAGTGTGCGCTTCCTTAACATAATCATTCCATCCAGGTACAATGTAGTCTTGGCACAATGTTTTTTGGCAAGTAGTAATCGTTTCAAGACTAGATACCCGAAGCGCATTACATATATCATCGAATAAATTGTCAATGTCACTTATATGAGGTCTGTTTGAACAGTTATAATTAGTGCACGTAAATGAGTCTGAAATGTGTATTATGTCTAGATGAACAGCACTACACTTTCCATATTCTTTGATATGACAATCTTTTGCATTAGACCATCTAAAGATAGGAGGTATTTTGTCAGCATGTTTCTCGTTATTAACACATATTTCTGCAGTTAGAGCAGTAGAGATCACTAGTCCTATAGGGAGGTGATCCGAACTAGGACATTTATCTAATATATATATATAAATCAGTGATCATCGAGTTTACACTGTGAGAGCAGATAAAGTGATCTAACCACGAGGTAGAGTTGTGAGCATCACTTACGCACGTATACGTGTTGCTAGCTCGACCAAAAATCTCATAATCTGAGATAACCAAACCAGTATTCTCACACATAGTAAAATAAGTAAAATATCATAAACAGATGATTTAAAACCATGACAGTTAAACGTTACAATTTTCAATCCATTAAGTATTGAATGATTGAATGTTAGCTAGAAACAATGCAATCTGGGTTTCAAACATGCACTTATTCAAGGAAAGCACGGACCATAACACCAGACGGCCACACCCTAGAGTCTAGCAGTAGGTGTTGATCACGAGGTGGCAGTCTAACACAGAAAGACGAGTAGGTGTCAAATTTCGTTCTCAAAGGTTCGCATGACACAGATAAGCCAGTCTCTCGCTTGACGTGTGTCGCCAGGTCTTTGGGGTTAGTAGTTCTTGCGAGTCGCGTGATGAAAACACCGACTTGTTTTCTGGCTTTGGATGTACTCGCACGTCTCATTGTGTTAGCGGAGCGAATATTGGATGACGTGCCATTCCCTCGAATCATGGCCGAGTCGGTCTGGGTGGTGGTCAACTATGCAGGACGTCCATGCTTGTTCGGTTGGCTGCGGCCTCTGGTCACCGATTCAGCGTAGGTGTCACGCCTGGCCTGAGTAGAAGCAGACGTTTGCCGGTTATTGTTGACGCCCTTGCGCTGACGATGCGTAGGAGGTGGAGTCGTCTGTTGAATGCGGGCTAGGAGGATTAATTCGTCATCGGTGCACTCGGATTTGTCAACTACATCGATGACATGTTGATCATCCATGTCAACAGAGACAGCGCAAGTAGAGCGTGGCGAATGGTGCTCAGCGGAAACGTGTTCAGGTGAACTGCGCACATGGCACTTAGCGATCTGTGCCTTCATCAACGTTTCGTTGTATAATAATTATGTATTATACCAATCATTCTACCAATGCAATGCACGCAGGTTTCTGTATATACATAATATAGTAACGGGCTTCCACAAATCCACGTTAGTCGCTAGAGGCGCTGATACGCAACTAGACCCTAGTTGCGTATCTGCGCCTCTAGCGACTAACGTGGATTTGTTTGCTTCTTTTGCGGAACGCTTGTTTAATCATCCTCAATTAGCTGTTGAACTCGCATGACTCCGAAACATCACACATAGCTAAATATGGATGTAATCTAACATGTCCGTTAATGTGAATGCATAATATGTATATTAATGTATATTTACAGACGAATGAGCCGATGGAGCGTCGACTGATGGCAACAGGTGTGCTAGAACGATTCCGGAATGGATATTTAATATAATCTATAGCTCACCGTATGCTTCACACGAGACTGCTACTTCAGACATAGTTTTAAAATATTGATGTCGTATAACATATCCGTCATTATGAAGGCATAATGTCTATATTAATGCACATTTACAGTAGAAATGGCGCGGTCTCAGTTATTTTGTCGTGCACTGATCACATGTTTTTGGTCTTGACTTTGTCGAACACACCCGCAACTCAGACACACGCTACGCGGCTACACGGTCAACCTTCTTCTTTGCAGATACCGATACCGGGTTTATTACGAATGAACAGCTTATATCTCACTCACCCTAGTCGGTAAATGTCAAATAATTCAATCTTGTCATGTTTTTTGGTATAATCTTGGCAACAGGTTTTAAAATCATCTAAATAGTATACAGAACTTAAAAACCCTTGTTGCCATTTTGATATTTTGTCCCATAATTTTTATTTCGCCTTACGTTAATAACTGTTTCATCTAGAGAAATAATTAGTTATGTCAAGGTGTAAGGTTTTTAGATATGATTATTTAGATTGTATTACTGTTAACCTCTATTGACTTTCAAATATCCGCCATTTTGTCATATCCGCCATTTTTTAAGATGGCGCCCGACAAAATCTCTGAAAGTATTATATCCATAGCTTTAAAACTACGTGGTTGATGTCAAAATACAAAGTTTTTAGAGGGTAATTATTTGTTGTATTACTTTTGACTTATCCATCATTCTAAAAGATGGCCCCATCAAACAGTATTATTCTGTATCTTAAGAGAGCCTGTTATCCCTATGTCTTATGATCTACGTATCGTCGAACCTTGAAGTTGATGTGGAAATATAGATGTTTGGAGGCAACGATTTAAAGATGGCTCTTAGATATTCTGTAAAACGGACAGTGTTGGCCATTTCAAACATGGGTTTATTGATTTCAAAATTATGCCATAGCATATTGAAAACTCCCAATATGTTCATCCACCCCCACCCCACCCCATCCAACATCCACTGCAATTGTGAAGCGCATGTTTGCTTTTATGCACGAACACTGTCTTCCACAAACTTTCACCTGTCTTCTGGAAACTTTCATAAAACCTTTTCACTTGACAATCATACGATAAGCACTAGGGTGACAAAGGACAAAGGAAATCTTGCTGTCGTGGAGTGTAACTGCAAAGTAGATAGAATAGAAAGATGGCTCAGAAACTGAGATTCTGAAGGCAACATCACTACTTTTTCCCAGGATGCTAGCTATAACACGATTTTCAAAAGATTTGACTTGAAAGCAATAATTGGCACTCACGAATACAGACCTGGATGTTGATGGAACCAAATAAATCGAGCCATCTAACAAATGACAAAGTAACAGTTGCTGGAGAATATTGTGCAGGCCAAAAGCTATTATATAAATCCGTCCAATAGAGATGCTGCCAGATAGTCGATGGAATGACAGCCTTGCAGGGTGTTGGTGGCTGTAAAGAACCTTAGTAACTACAAAGACGATGACAAGTCATATGTTAAGCTCATCCAATCAAAAGTTCGAAGTCATGACCAAGTGAAGTTTATCTTTGACAGTTATACGAAAGTATCCTCACTGAAAGAATCAACACAGTGCAGAGGCAATTCCAAGGGAGTAGATGATTCAACGTGCATCAGACTTCTAAACCTGGCTCGAAATGTCGACATGAGAACTGCTGAGAACCTAGTGACCGTGACACGCATTGATGTCAAGACAAACTCCGACTGCCCTGTGTCTACAGGTGTCAGCATACCCAAAGAAGCAAACAGTCGCATGATTCAACATATTGTGGAAGTTGCAGAAACATATTAATAGTCTACCTATTTTCCCAAAACACTGATGTCGTGCTCTTGACTCTTCGCTGGGAGCCACAATTGGGTACAGCATTTCTTCCGTCTTCAGAACTGTACTTGCTGCACTGGGTGGATTTGCAGAAGGAGCAGAACAGTCTTCTGAAGTGGTCAAAGGCTGTGAAGAGTTCTTGTGCAAACCATTATGCCCTGGATGGCTCTACATTACCCATGTGGAAAAGGTCTGGTGGTACTTTTCAAATTACTGAGACATGAATAAGGATTCAACAAACTCCCACGTACCCATGGTGCATGGTTGGAACATACAAGGCTAGCACATGTGCAGGCGAATGTTTGATCACGGGATGTAGTCAGACCCAATCATCCCAAATCTCTGGAGCCTGGATAGTACCAGCATGGTGGCCGATTGTTGTCAGTGCAAACCAAGGAAACACCAGCTCCGGAATTCAGGACTGGATCAGTTTTGCAGCTGACACAATTCAGCTGTGCATTAAAAAATCTTTCAAATTTTGGTGCATATCCATGATCATCAAGTGTGGCTACATGACAGGTTGCATAGGGTGAGGTGTGGTGGATGAACATATGCTACGGCATAATTTTGAAATCAATAAACCAATGTTTGAATTGGCCAACACTGTCCGTTTTACAGAATATCTAAGAGCCATCTTTAAATTGTTGCCTCCAAACTTCTATAATTTCCAAATCAGCTTCAAGGTTCGACGATACGTAGATCATAGGGATAACAGGCCCTCTTAAGATACAGAAATATTACTGTTTGATGGGATCATCTATTAGAATGATGGATAAGTCAAAAGTAATACAACACATAATTACTTCTAAAATGTTTTTTATTTTGACATCACCTTTTGGACTCTAAATCACGTAGCTCTTAAGCTATGGATATAATAATTGGATAGATTTTGTCGGGCGCCATCTTCTAAAATGGCTGATATTACAAAATGGCGGATATTTGAAAGTCAATAAAGGTTAAAAGTAATACAATTTAAATAGTCATATCTAAAAACCTTACATATAGGCATCAATTTTTTGGCTCTAGATTACGTAGTTCTTAAGATATTATGGGTAGATGGCTGATCCGGAGGTCATCTTTAAAAATGGCGGATATATGAATGTTAATTAAGGTAAAATGTACTTTGGTGTATATCGCTGTCCACCAAGATATCCAATGTCATCAACATTACTGCTCAATGTGATGTCTTTTTTGATATATTGTGACATTGACGACCGTCATCTTTTAAAATGGCGGACGAAAAAACCGGACAATTTCAAAAATGGTTTATTTGAAATCCTTGTCCCATAGAACATATATCCACATACCACAATTATTTCTCTAGATTAAACAGCGAAACAAAATTTGGCGGCCATTTATAAAATGGCCGCTGAATCACTATGGGACCAAATAGAAAAAATGGCAACAAGGGTTTTTAAGTTCTACATACTATTTAGATGATTTTAAAACCTGTTGCCAAGAATATACCAAAAATATGCTTCCTTTACACTTGCCGACGCACTATATGGCTGAATGTGTTGCTAGAGTTAGTGTTAATTCATTTATTATTTTGCATATGTAGTAACTTACAACTGTAGAAGTATGTTTGTATCCGTGGGTAATATGACGTTTTACATAATGTATCAGTCTTTTTAAACTGTGGGTGCTTGTTTTGATTAAAATATATAGGTATTGTTTATTGTGTGTGGCCGACTATATTTAATACTCTTTTTTGCAAATATATATTATGTCCTGAATGTACGTATTCTGCTATGTGCTGGGTGAAATGCTTAAGTATATTTCTGGCTTATGTTATATGCCAATTTTGAAAGTATGGGGGTAATGTTTTATGTTTATATTTATAATAAAATTATAATATCATTACACTAAGTAGGTATTCAACGTTTGCTTAAATATTAGTTCCATGTGGGAGCTATATTTATTTGAAGATATTATTCTTACAAGTTTTGTTTTGCAATTTGTTTATTCAATTACATTTGTGTCCCTAGATCAGTAGATAGTAATTAGTGTGAGGCAATATTATAGAATTATAGAGCGCAATTGTTATTTTAGTTTGAATAATATGCTCCAATTTAGTTATAAGTTCAATTGTTCGAGAACATCTGTTTGCCATTTTATCAATATGTTTACTCCAGTTTAAATGTGACATTAATGTAAAGCACAGAATGTTAAACTGGTTAACTCTCAATATCTACGCCATCAATTGTTAATGTTAGTTCATCAACCTATTTATTAGGCATTTGAAAAAGAAATGTTTTATTAATATTTTAATTATAATATATAATAATAACACAAGTTTTATTGCCAACTCAATTGAGTTGGATTGACAATATACAATAAAATACAATTAACGCATCTGTATGTAGTTTTAGCCATATGTTTATTATATGTAGTTCTTTATTAATCAAATATTCAACATTCACTGTGTTTATGTCATCTGTGAACGCTTTAATTGTACTTATGCTGGCTTTCGGAAAATCATTGATACAATTATAGTAAATAACAATGTCAGTGGCCCTAAAATTGATCCTTTGGGGACGCCTCTTTTCACAGGTAAAGTATATCATTGTACCTCTTCTAATCTTACAGACTACTTACAGTTAGTTGAATATTATTGCTGTGAGCTCCATTCCAATGGCTCCTGGCTATCTCACTGATCGTCTTGCGTTAAGCAATAGAGTGCATGTTTGTCACACTTGCAACTGCACAAATATTCCATTTCAGTTGTTAATAAGAATTCAGGTGGCACTGTTTCATATTGTATTGGAAACATGAATTCCAAAGATTATAAATAATTTTAGTAAATCATTAGGTTTACAGTTAATCTTTAATTATAATGACAAGATTATGTGCACTACATGGACATCCCAAAAGGCATAGCTAAACGACAGTCCACATTCGACTGGCAAACTGCTCAAACTCATCCACCTCTACATAACAATAATAGTAATACCAACGATAAAAATGTTATTGTCAGAGATAAAGTCCTTACTATGACTACTACTACTACTACTACTACTACTACTACCACACAAATATTTATTAATCTAAACAATCTACCAGCGAACAATCACTCAGGCATATCTATCATGAAATGTGTGCATGTGTGTACATCTTTCATGAGAAACTGTTAAAATGTGTGTTTTGAAGATTTTTACACTGTTCGCAATCTGTATACATTCCGGGATAGTGTCCCAAAGTTTTGCAAACTTGTAAGCAAATTTACACTGGCTTGAAGACAAGTTGTACTTCTTGACAGGAATATTTGTGCAGCTAGAAGTGTGACACTCATGCACATCATTGTTTAAAGCAAACCGATCAGTGAGATAGCCAGGAGCTATTGGAATGGAGCAATAATATTAAACTAACCGTAACAGTCTGTAAAACTAGAAGAGGTGAAATTAGATACATTACATATAAAAACAGGCGTCACTCAAGGATAAAAAAAACTTGAGGGCCATTGACATTGTTATTTACTATAATTATATCAATGATTTTCCAAAATCCAGCATAAATTATGCTGATGATACTTGATGATATAAGTTCAATTAAAGCCTTCACAGATGAAAAAAAACACAGTGAATGTTGAATATTTAATTAATAACGAACTACATATAATAAACGTATGGCTAAAACTACATACATAATTATTAAAATATTAATAAAACAAAACGTTTTGTTTCAAATGCCTAATAAACATATTGATGAACTAACATTAACAACTGATGGTGTAGATATTGAGAGAGTTAACCAGTTTAACATTCTGGGCTTTACATTAATCTCATATTTAAACTGAAGTAAACAAATTAATAAAATAGCAAATAGATGTTCTCGAACAATGTGAATTATAATTAATTTGGAGCATATTATGCAAAATAGTATAACAAAAAGTACACTCTATAATTCAATAATATTGCCTCACACCAATTACGATCTACTAATCTACACACATGTAATCGAATAAACAAATTGCAAAAGAAACTTGTAAGAATAATATCTTCAAATAAACATAGCTCCCACATTGAACTAATGCTCAAGCAACTGTTGATGACCTACTTAGTGTATAATGATATCATTTTATTATAAATATAAACATAAAACATAACCACTCAGTCTAAAAAGATTGACAGATAACACAAACCAGAACTATACATAATCATTTCACAGCAGAATACATACATTCAGGACATAATACAAATTTCCAAAAAATGAGTATTAGATATAGACTGCCACACACAATAAACAATACCTACATTTTCTTAATCAAAACATAACCAGTCACAGTTTACAAAGATTGATACATTATGTAAAGCAGCATATTACCCACCGATACAAACACTATTGTGCAGTTGTAAATTAGTACATAAGCAAAATAATAATAAATTTACATTAACTCTAGCAACACATTCAGCCATAAACGTATTATATTTTTACCACACATCCTCTACTTACAATACGTGTAAAGTAGCAAATGTTAATAAAAAAATACAGAGGAATATACATGCCCCTAAATACAATTGGGCTATCCGTAATGGTCCGTCAATGGAATTGAATAATTATATAAATTATAGCTAATTTCAAAACCCAATGTGGCCCCTATGATAGCGACTATTTATTAGTCATAATAGGGGCCTCCTAAGTCAAATATTTTACAAATTAAATTTAAATAACTATTGCATCACATAGCTGCAGTTACAAAATAAATACATCTACTCTCGATTTATCCATTAAATCGATTTACGTATCTATATCTATAGTTAGATCTGTTACAACAGTTTATCACAGAAGGTTGAGTATAGTTTATTAAATTGTCGGAACATAAAAAGCAGCGCCGAAACGACCAATATTCACTTATAGGTACTTAGATATACCACATCGCCGATGCAATTTCTGCGCGTTTGTTTTCAAAACGCCGCCAGTGCGACCACAGTATCCCGCCGAAACTACCAACTTTTACCGGCTACCCGAACTAGCTGTGTGACCGAAGCTTCGTAAATGCAAAAACGAAAAACGTTTTTCGTTTTTCTTACTTCACTTTTGTAAAGGAAAAACGAAAAAGGAATTCGTTTTTTCGTTTGGAAATTTGAAAACGAAAAAGGAATTCGTTCGCAAATTTGAAAACGAAAAAGGAATTCGGTTTTCGTTCGCAAATTTGAAAACGAAAAAGGAAAAGACGGTATATACACGGACCCATGCCGTATGTGTGCTCAATAGACAGAACAGCTAAAACAAATCTTTGCACTGAATTTGATCGAACGTCCCGCGACATTCCATCGACTGTAAATGTACATTAATGTAGACATTATGCTTTCATGTTGACGGACATGTTATACGATTTCAATATTTAACTGTTTGTGAAGTAGCAGACTCGTGTGACGCATACGTCGAACTGTAGTTGATTCGCTGTAGTTTCGGTATCGAGCGAGCACACCTCACCTGTCGTCGGGCCACCAGTCGACGTTCCATCGGCTGTAAAAGTATATTAATGTACATATTATACCTACACATTGACGGTCATGTCAGACTGTATCCACATTTAGCTGTGTGAGACTTCGGAGTCGTGAGTTCAACAGCTGATTACAGGATGATTTAAGCAAGCGTTCCCCAAAACTTTCCGCAAACCGTTCCGCATTTTACACATTTCAAGAATACGTAAAAGACGGCACAATGACCCTAGGCAGAGCCTTAGATATATAGAATTTAGCCAATTGAAAACCTGGACGCCATTTTCGGTCTAGGCACGTGATCACCACATGACGTGTTAAAAATGTTATGCCTTGGCCTTGACCTTGTTGTTCTGCTTGGACTGGAGATACTTTATGTGTAATAAGTGCGCACATGGATATGGTATGATATTGGACGGTTGGGCTTCATGCTAAGAAACATTCGTAGGAAGTTAGGGAAGTTTAATTATAACGGAAAAGATGGATTAGCAATGCTTAGTTAAAGTCAGTGCAACCTCCAGGCTAGGAGGCTGGTACGTTTGTTCTTCGACAGTGAACATGATATAAATCGAGAATGATATGACTAAAACTGTCTATGATCTTATCTTCCATTGTTGTTTTCGCACTTTACCATTCCAATCATGACGCAATGTAATGTAGATGTAGCGGCTTTTTGATAGGATGCCGTCAAATTGCCGATTATTGTACGTACTGTCATGGTCATGGAGTGAGGAGGCTGTATATTTTGCTGGATGCTGCCATGTCCATTTTCGTGCCTCATATTAGTTTCAGCGTCATTATGATTAACTACATCTCTTATTATATATATCGGACACTGTTGGGAAAAGGACGTCTACAAATTCGCAGGAAAAGTATTTGTAACAAACTAAAATGAACAAAGCAACCAGATATTTAAGAAACGCAAACGCAGTGCGCATAATTTCAGTGCGCCATAAACCGTGATGCTATTGTAAACAACCGTGAAATTTCTATTCGTCGAACGAAATTGCAAGCAGCTTTTCACACCACTTATCACAAGAATATTATCGAATAGCCTACGTGATTATATTTTACACGTATGTATTCCAATAATTTAGGCGGAGGGCTGGAAATGTTATTTTTGCAAATGGGAAGGGGTAGATGGACGTCTAAATTTAAGAAGAGCCTCAAGGTATCAAGGCTAGTAAAGTTGGAGTTTCGGTTGAGTCAAAGGCCCCCCTGCAACCGATGTTTATTTTAAGGACATTTCGTGTGTAGCTTTAAAATGGTGGTGAGTCAGCATATCATTATAAGGTTTACACCGACAGTTTGTTAATGGGATGATGTATGTGTGCTCTAATCAGCAGCTACCTCAGGAACAGGTAACAGTAGTAAAGCTGGAACCTCACTACATGCCATTGTACAGAGACTTGTCCTTCTCAGCTTAGATAAAGTCCACTCACTGACTTTAATTTAAACATATCAGACATCCGCAAAGCGTCTGCTTGACAAGGATAACTTGCAATGTTCACATCGTAGCATTAAATTTCAAGAATTTCACATTAGTGTGGTATTTTATAGGTAAACCTGGATAAAAATGAAAATAAGAGAGAAATAACTTCTCTTTTTATCTATAATGATTTTTCATTTACGGATTTTGAGAACCATTAACATATCTCCATGACAAAATAATAAAATTCAGTTCATTTCAAATAAATACATTTATTGTAGACTCAACAGAACTTACAAATGTAGATACACACATATATGAAAATGGGGTTCATATATTATTGTTAAACAGCATTTTTAATAATAAAGATGTAGTTACATGTTATATACTCCCCTGTGTGTTGATCTGGTGTACTAGCCAATCAATAAATACCGTGGAACAAATCTGTCTCCAAGTTTCATAAATAATGTTCCCTCTCAAACCCGTAACTCACAAGCACATGTACAAATGTGCTACAATTACTAGACATTTACAAGTAAATAATTTCTTTTAGGACACACATTCATCAATATATGTTGTCTTCTTATAATCAAACTGACTTGGGTTAATATATCTGTGTATTCCCAACTTTAATATGTCTAGTACGGAATGAACGGTAGTGTTTGAATGAATGAATTTAAGTTTTATCAACAACAACATCATAGTATTGAGTGTTGCTTAGTGAAACAGTGTTGTAAAGATAATATAGTATAATACAATTTCATAATTTATATGTAGCGTCTTATGTTGAATAGACATAGCAGACGTCATGTTAATATTCAAATGGAAACACATAGGCTATCTTGTAACCTTAATAAGCTTTATAAGATAGAGTACAAAGTAACAGTAATTGTTTGTTAACATTTCAATAACTATTCATAAGTACGAAGAAAGTAACAAAGGTGTGAGTCTTTTCTTAAATTGTTGCAAATTAAGTTTTTGTGTTATTTCACTGTTATGTCTAACATAACGAGTTCGATGAATTTGCTAAACACTACCTAAAGTAATTGAATTATAGTGGTTTTTGGAGGAAGTTTTTACTGTTTTGTTCTTTGTAACTGGAGCAAGTACCAATTATAGCATACACATAGCCTGCCAAACAAACTACGAACAATTGAAAACTACCGCGAGTAAAAACATTCAAATGCAATGGGATATGAGGTGAGCCTAAAGCCTAAGTCCCATTGTCCTGGTTCTGGCCACGGTGTACCCCGGTGAAAATGTCCAGGTGCTCCAGAGTGATCCGTGAAGATTTGGCTCATTTGTATATTTCTGTCCCATATATACGGTGGTATTGCCGGTGTCACCACGGTTTGAACCCCGGATCATCCCGATGTAGCCACGGTGTCACACGACCCTACACGCTGTCACCCCAGAGTGTCAAGGATGTGCCACGGTGTCGCCCCGGTTTCGTGCCGATTTATCAATGTTCTCCACGGTAGGACGACGGTTCTCCCCGGTGTGGCCACGGTTCTCCCCGGTGTGGCCACGGTTCTCCCTGGTGTAGTCTCGGTCTGTCCCGGTCTGTTGCTGAGTGTTGGGACTGGATTCGGTTTTAATTATTTATGTTTTCCGTCAAGGCGGTGTAATTCAAATTGGTTGGTTTCAAAGTGTGCATGAAACCAAATAAATGTACGAGAATATTTGAAATTATGCCATGAAAGTATTTTTTACGTTTACACATTTATTGTTTACAGATTGTCTGAGCAGGTCTTAGTAGACGCTTAAATAACTGCTGAATATTTAAAATGAACTGATTAACTATAGACATGTAGTTAAATTAGCCAATTCTCCTGTAATAGGCTGTATGATAAAACTTTATAAAACTCGCAACATTGCATTATACATACATTCCTTTACCTCCTCTATGCCTTTACCACTGAATCAAAACCAAAGGCAAAGAGCGAAACAGAGAAAAAACATGTTTTATTTTCCACCAACCCCATTCATAATCACGACACCTAGTGAGTCCTATTCAACCAATCAATCAATCAATATGTTTATTTTACAGTCACAGAGAGCAAATCAATGAACGTCTATAAACGTGTAACAAAGTTAAAAACGAGGCAAACCGGTTTTTGAGAAGTATAAACACTTCACTGCGCCATAATCCGTGATGGTGTTATACACAACCGTGACGGGGCTAGTCACAGTGTGTTCTTGATAATACAAGTTTGGGTATTTGGTGTTGTTAGTCTTGTAAAAATATAGGTACTTCAGTCCAAGTCTAACCAATTTCAAAGTATAAATTGCTTATAATCATTGCATGAACGATAGGCATTTAGGCATCGTATGGAAACATGTGCCTTGTTTATTTACACGAAAAATTTCGAATGACTATTACTGCTAGTTAGTACTAGTAGTGTAGTAGGCCCTACCGCTACATAAAATTATTTCGCCACCTACCTCGCACAATTTCGAAATTCCTTGGCTTTCCTTTCCATCCCTCACGATTGACAGTACCTTCCCATGCTTCTAATCTTTTAATATCAAAAGGGATTCCTTATAACTTAAATGTGTTGCTGTTATTGGGGCATCCCCAAGCAGAACAGCAAGGCATTATATGTTGTACTGCTTGAAGACGCTTTAATTTAGACCGAAAATGGCGTCCACATTCATCGACCAATCAAAAATTGGGACGTCATTGGCCAAACTCTAAGGCTCTGACGCTAGAGCGCCCTCTGTCGGATTAGTTACTGTGGTACTTCATTGTAACACTCACGCTGTTATTCATTCAGTCATTGTCACATTGAGACTAAGTTCGAAGGGAGATGCTTAACAAATATGTTATGTTTTTTGGAAGATGTCACAAAGTAGGTAGATGAGGGATGATCACCAGTAGATGTAATCTACTTAGATTTTAAAAGCCTTTGACAAAGTGCCACACCAAAGACTACTACTTAAACTAAAGGCCCATGGCATAGGAAATGGTATGATCAACTGGATAGAAAAATTGCTTATTGATAGAAGACAAAGAGTAGTAGTTGATGGGGAGGTTTCAAACTGGAAATCGGTTTTGAGTGGAGTACCACAGGGATCAGTACTGGGACCTATTTTATTCTTAATATATATCAATGATTTGGATGATGACATAACAAGCAAGGTGTTGAAGTTTGCGGACGACACAAAAGTGTTTAGGAAAATTAAAAGTGATGCAGATAGACAGCATTTACAAGAAGATCTTAATAAGTTGATAGAATGGTCTGAGAAGTGGCAAATCCTGTTTAATTTTGGAAAGTGTAAGTGCCTCCACACAGGACATGGGAATGAAGATGCACAATATACAATGGGTGGTACTGTACTAAATACTACCTTAAAGGAAAAGGACTTAGGGTTAACTATTAGTGCTGACATGAAGGTATCAGAACAGGGTGGAATTGCAGCAGCGAAGGGAAACCAAATTCTAGGATTAATTAGGCGAAATATAGTGTACAAAGAAAAAGAACTAATAATACTTCTGTATAAAACAATAGTTAGGCCTCACTTAGAATATTGTATACAAGCATGGAGGCCATATCGCAAGAAGGATATTGATATGCTAGAAAGAGTACAAAGGAGAGCAATCAAAATGATACAAAAACTCTGGAATATTAGTTATGAAATGCGTCTAAAAAATGTGGTTTAACAACACTAGAAACCAGAAGATTGAGAGGAGATCATATTGAGGTGTTTAAAATATTGAATGGGTATGAAAATATTGACAGAAATATTTTTTTCACAGTCAAGGAAAGAGAAGGACTAGAGGACATGGAGTTACATTAGCAAAGAAGCAGTGTAGACTAGATATTAGAAAATTTTCATTTTCACAAAGAACAGTAAACGAATGGAACAGATTATCAGCTGATTGTGAAGGTGCTAGTAGTGTTAATATATTTAAAAATAAAATCGACCTATACCTAAGACGGGCGGGGTATACTTAGATAGATAGGTTGGACTCTCGATAAGCCAAATGGCTTCCTAGACCACCTGCCATCTAGAAGTTGAATCTCTAGGTGGCAATCTTGTTAAATCTTGTTAAATCTATTGTTAAATCTTGTTAAACCTGCAGTACGTAGCGTTTCGTCACGCTGGTTTTGAAGATGACACCTAATACACAGTACCTTGTTGAAGTAAGTGCAGTCCTGTTAATTTGTTCTTAGTCGATTTTACGGAAGCATTTGTTGCGCTTTGTCCAATAACATCCTTGACCTTGCGCTCCGATTCAAACGGCTTCTCCAGTGACTTCCCCTCTCCCTCTGTCGCAGTCCGATGAACGGTAACGTCGTCCAATTCATAAATTTCACGCAATAAACGCAATCTGTCGTCCGCCGATGACTGTGTTTTAGCACAGTCATATGAGTAATAAACCTGACTGCCTATAAAACCAGAGGTGAAGAGTACGCCTAATATGAAAGCTATGGCGACGTACAGAGCTGAAACACGACTGATTACCATATTCAATGTAGGTATATCAACATCCGCTAGGTGGCAGCATCGCTCAGTTTCCGAGTAACGCGTTCCAGAAATGGCGCAGGTTTTAGCCGCCACGCAATAGCTGTAATTCACTTTTTTCATTTTACCATTTAGTTTACAGTTATGTGGACTATCTATTTTGTTGATGTTATTAATAATATTTACCATTTTGTGTAGTATTTTATGTGAAATATTTTCGTTATTTGAATTTCATGTAGACACTCAGGAAGTGTGGTCGTGAAGAATACGGATAAGTTACGATATCAAAGTTAAGTTATATATAGTTAAGTTTAATATTACATTTGTTAGTTAAAAACCCATTTCCTGTTCAATTGAGTTTTTTTCATAGAGTTAAATGCTGTAATTTGTCATTTAATATTCTGTAGCGTTGTATGTAGTATTGATTGTAATGTATTGAATTGTAGGCATTGCTCCTGACATTGGTCGACTCATCAGCAAGTTAGAGAATTCCCCATGTACTATCACAGAGAAATTGTTAACTTCAATACATATCGCATGGACTTATGCACATTACCTATAGTGAAACCTGTGTGAATGTCAATTATGGCAATGCTCGCATAGGTCAACTTCTCAAGAATTGACAACACTCTTTGATCTCGAGAGACGTGTCTGGCATCGCAGTCGCTTTATATTTGTTGCTCAACTCGAATTTATGTGCAATAACAGTGCATACACTTGAAGAATATTGCAGTACGATCTTGGGAATAATTACTACCATTGTATCTACGTCAGTGGCAGTAAAATACCATCATTGTATCTACGTCATTGGCAGAGAATTGCCATAACTGTATACATATCTACGTCAATGGCAGTGAAATACCATCACTACATACACGACAGTGGCAGTGAATTGCCATCATTGTATCTACGTCAGTTACAGTGTATTACCATAATTGAATCTACGTCAGTTACAGTGAATTACCATCATTGTGTCTACGACAGTAGCAAAGAATTACCATCACTGTATCTACGTCAGTTGCAGTGAATTACCGTCATTGTATCTCCGTCAGTTGCAATGAATTACCATCATTGTATCTACGTCAGTTGCAATGAATTACCATCATTGTATCTACATCTGGCGGGAAAATTGGCGGATGTAGAGGTTTCAAATTGGTGATGTATAACATTTGAAAAACAAGCGGAAATATTGATTGATAAGAATTATTCTTGTGTTAAGGGTATTCATAAAGTGGTACTGGACATATATTGAGTAGTAGTTTTGGCTAAAGTTTGTTAGTTAACAGTATTTTTTGAACAGATTAGTATAGTGGGTGATAATAGGGTAATCTAGGCTTCGACAAATTGTAAACAAGATTGAGCAAATCTCTTTATTTGATATAGTATATAAGAGATAAAGCAATAAGAGTAACAACTACATATGTAAGATAAAAATGTGAATAGGTATCATTGTTATTAAAAATAAACAAGCGTTTTAGTAGGAAACCCTTGTTTGTTTATATAGGTAGTGTCCAACGTTTCCGCTAGGGAACGGTACCAGTACAGACTAAACTTATTGTTCATGGTAGCATAGGTAGTAAGTTGTTTATAACATAAAGTGTGCTGCAGTTGCTGTACACAATAAACAAACAGTCTTTCTAAAGACTAAGTTGGTTTAAACTAAGAGTTGATTTTGACAAATCGTAATATGGCACCTGGCAAGCGGCAAGTGAAGGCAAGGAGGCACTTGGTGTGTAACCACTGCCACAGCTTGGTGGATTTTGCCGTATCGGGGTGCGGAAAAACTTGGTCAGAGACAACGGAGGAAGGGTTTACGTTCCAATGTTTAGGGTGTTGAAAAGTGGACTGTCTGACAGCAGAGGTAGCTAGGCTAACGGATATTGTGAAGGGGATGCAGAGTGGAGGGAGGGTGATTGCAAGGACAACAAATGGAGAAAGAACAACAGGAAACATGACATGCAGGAAGGTGACAGGGGAGAAAGTGACAGTAGAGAAGGAGGGAGGGACAAGAGGACAGGAGCTGAGAGAAGTAGATGCGACAGGAGGTAAGACGAATGGAAGAAAGGAAGTGAGAGGTGATGTGACCAAACGGAAGTCAATAACAAGGACGATGACAGGAGGAAAAGAGACCGGAAAGAAAGGAACAACAGAGAAAGCGGCAGGGGGGAAAGTCAGCAACCAGGGAGATGCAAAACGGAGAAGCTACTCTGAAGCAGTGATCGAGGGGGCATTGAGAACAGAAAGGGTATTTATGGGAGACTCCATTTTGCGAAAGACAAACAGGACATTAAGCAAAGGAGAAGACGTTGTTGTTTGTCTTCCGGGGGCTAGGATAGAGCATGTGACTGAACGGATAGAGAACGTATTGGGGCATGGCCAAGGGGGGTCTATATTAGTACATGTAGGGACGAACAATGCAGACAGGGATAGAACAACCAGGATAGCAAAGAGATACAGAGAGTTGGTAGAGACACTGAAGAAGACGAGAGTTGAACAGATCATACTCTCAGGAATCTTGCCAGTGATGAGGGGAAGGGGAACAACATTTAGAAATTGCAAGAGGATGGCAGTTAACGGACTATTAGAGCAGATGTGTGAAGAAGAAGGAGTTGGATTTATAGATTTGTGGGGATATTTTGTTGGTAAAGAAGACATGTTTATAAGAGATGGCCTCCATCTAAGCGGAAAGGGCGCAGCAGTGTTCTCCGAGAACCTTCTTCGATCGATGAATAATGGAACAGGTTGCAACTTTTTAAACTAGTTTCGCAGGGGGGATACACAGAGAAGCCAAATACTAGAGGCATAGATAAAGATAGCAAAAAGACATCAGCAAAGAACAGCCTGGAAAGCCCTACGGAATTTGGTTATAAATGTGTTTGTTTAAATGCAAGGAGCATAGTAAACAAAAGAAATGAACTAAACATTATGGTAGAAGATATTGACCCTCACATAATAGGTATAACTGACACCCGATATATCAGATGCCGAATTAGGAATGACAGGGTATGTAATGTTTAGGAAAGATAGATTAGGAAGAAGGGGAGGCGGAGTTATTTTATATATTAAAGAATCCATCCAAGCTTATGAAATAAAATTAGAAAAAGAAGCAGAATGTGAAGAAGCTATCTGGTGTAACATAATTACAGGAAAGTCAATATTAACTGTTGGGTTAGTGTATCGGAGTCCAAACATAAGCATGGAAGAGAATGAAAAAACACATAACGCTATCAAAGAAGTGAGTAAACGGGACTGTATTATTATGGGGGATTTTAACCATGGGCATATACAGTGGGCATCTCTATAGGGTACCGGGAGAGAGGATCAAGAGTTTTTAAATTTAGTACAAGATAGTTTCCTTTCTCAACATGTGTTAGAAGCAACCAGGGGCGAGAACGTGTTAGACATAGTATTGAGCTCACAGAAGGAATTTGTTGATAATGTCAAGATATGTGAGCCACTGGGGTGTAGTGATCACAACCAGATACATTTTATCATCATAGTAAAGGGAGAACGGAATAGAAAAATAAGGTACAGGAAACAAAATCACAAAGGAAGATATAAGGACATGAGGGGATATTTAGCAAAGATAGACTGGAATAACACACTGAAGAATAAGACAGCAACAGAATGCTGGAATATTTTAAAGAGTGAAATTGACTGCGTCGTTGACAAATTTGTTCCCTTGAAAAAACAGGGGAAACGGTCAAAGAAGAAACACTTATCGAAGGAAGCCATTAGAAAAATCAAGTACAAGCAAATAATGTGGAAGACATATAGACATACTGGAAGTGAAGAAGACTATAGCATTTATAAAGAAGCACTTAATCAAGCTACAGCTGAAATTAGAAATTCAAAGAGAAGCTACGAAAAAAAAGCTTTTAATATAAAACATGACAGCAAGAGTTTTTATGCGTATGTTCGAAGTAAACAGAAAGTTCAGGATAAGGTCGGTCCTCTAGAAGGTAGTGATGGAAACATAATAACAGAGGGATTCTTAATGGCAGAAAACCTAAATGAGTACTTTAGTTCGGTGTTTACCAGGGAAGATATTAGTATATTACCAGTACTTGAGACTAAGTTCGAAGGGAGAGAGTTTGACTATTTAGGACAACTAATTGTAACCCCAACAATGGTAGCTATGAAAATAAGAGATATGAAGAATAATAAATCACCTGGAGTGGATGGGATTCCTCCCAAATTACTATTGGAAATTGTAGAACAAATCAGCATACCGCTTGCAACAGTGTTCAATTTGTCATTAGAGGAGGGAATAGTTCCGTTAGAATGGAAAGAAGCAAACATTATACCATTATTTAAAAAAGGTTCGAGAAACAAGTCAGAGAACTATAGACCAGTGAGTTTAACATCGGTGATTTGCAAACTATTAGAAAGACTAATTAAAGATCACCTGGTTGATTTTCTTGTTAAAAATAAATTGATAACCCATCTCAACATGGGTTTTTAAAAGCGAGGTCATGCTTAACAAATATGTTATGTTTTTTGGAAGATGTCACAAAGTGGCTAGATGAGGGATCACCAGTAGATATAATCTACTTAGATTTAAAAAAAAGCTTTGACAAAGTGCCACACCAAAGACTACTACTTAAACTAAAGGCCCATGGCATAGGAAATGGAATGATCAACCTGATAGAAAAATGGCTTATTGATAGAAGACAAAGAATAGTAGTTGATGGGGAGGTTTCAAACTGGAAAGCGGTTTTGAGTGGAGTACCGCAGGGATCAGTACTGGGACCTATTTTATTCTTAATATATATCAATGATTTGGATGATGACATAACAAGCAAGGTGTTGAAGTTTGCGGACGACACAAAAGTGTTTAGGAAAATTAAAAGTGATGCAGATATACAGCATTTACAAGATGATCTTAATAAGTTGATAGAATGGTCTGAGAAGTTTAAAAATAAAATCGACATATACCTAAGACGGGCAGGGTATACTTAGATAGATAGGTTGGACTCTCGATAAGCCAAATGGTTTCCTAGTTCACCTGCCATCTAGACTTGAATCTCTAGGTGGCAATCTTGTTAAATCTTGTTAAATCAGTGGCAGTGAATTACTATCACAGTATCTACGTCAGTTGCAGTGAATTATCATCACTGTATCTATGCCAGTGGCAGTGAATTACCGCCACTGTTTCTACGTCAATTGCCCGCTACTAAAATGAACTAATAAACAACGCTTTATCTAACAACATTGTTTTACACATATTTACAATCAAACGTTGGTCTTCGTATGTAACATAAATATTTAAAGATATCTCACATAATATAGTTTTAATGTCTACCGCCTACTTTTTCGTGATAGACTCTTGATGGTTATCATGTCATTTAGTGTCAACTCATTTGATGGTACATGAAGTATTCGATTTCGTACATTTCGCTACTTTTGACGAAGTGTAAGCTCACCGGGTAGTCACTAGCGCTGACCGCTCCCTGGAGGTAAGATGATATGTCAAACGTGCATTGGTCGTGATATAAATAAACGAATGATGGATTGTATGGAGGATGTCTGCGCGCTTGACTGAGTAACACGCTGACTGGCAAACCGACCGACCGACCGTCCGGTTGCAGTGAATTACCATCACTGTATCTATGTCAGTTGCAGTGAATTACGATCATAGTATCTACGTCATTGGCAGAGAATTACCATCACTTTATCTACCTCAGTTGCAGTGAATTACCATCATTGTATCTACGTCAGAGGCAGAGAATTACCATCACTGTATCTACGTCAATTACAGTGAATTACCATCATTGAATCTACGTCAGTTACAGTGAATTACCATCATTGTATCTACGGCAGTAGCAAAGAATTACCATCACTGTATCTAGGTCAGCTGCAATGAATTACCGCCATTGTATCTACGTCAGTTGCAGTGAATTACCATCATTATATCTACGTCAGTTGCAGTGAATTACGATCATAGTATCTACGTCATTGGCAGAGAATTACCATCACTGTATCTACCTCAGTTGCAGTGAATTACCATCATTGTATCTACGTCAGTTACAGTGAATTACCATCATTGAATCTACGTCAGTTACAGTGAATTGCCATCATTGTATCTAGGTCACTTGCAATGAATTACCGCCATTGCATCTACGTCAGTTGCGGTGAATTACCATCATCGTATCTACGTCAGTTGCTGTGAATTACCACCACTGTATCTACGTCAGTGGCAGAGAATTACCATCACTGTATTTACCTCAGTTGCAGTGAATTACTATCACTGTATCTACGTCAGTTGAGATGAATTACCTTCAGTGTAACTACTTCAGTGGCAGTGAATTGGCATCACAATATCTACGTCAGTTGCAGTGAATTATCATCATTGTATCTATGCCAGTGGCAGTGCATTACCGCCACTGTTTCTACGTCAATTGCCCGCTATTAAAATGAACTAATAAACAACGCTTTGTCTAACAACATTGTTTTACACATATTTACACTCAAACATTGGTCTTCGTATGTAACATAAATATTTAAAGATATCTCACATAATATAGTTTTAATGTCTACCGCCTTCTTTTTCGTGATAGGCTCTTGATGGTTATCATATCATTTAGTGTCAACTCATTTGATATCGGATTGACGAACTCTAGACCCGCGACTATGCCGTAAGCGTGTGCGCGGTACATGAAGTATTAGATTTCGTACATTTCGCTACTTTTGACGTAGTGGAAGCTCACCGGGTATTCACTGGTGATGACCGCTCCCTGGCGATAAGATGATATGTCAAACGTGCATTGGTCTTGAGATTAATAAACGAATGAAGGATTGCATGGATGTCTGCGCGCTTGACTGAGTAACACGCTGACACGATTACCACCATTGCATCTACGTCAGTTGCAGTGAATTACGATCATTGTATCTACGTCATTGGCACAGAATTACCATCATTGTATCTACGTCAGTTGCTGTGAATTACCGTCATTGCATCTACTTCAGTTGCTGTGAATTACTATCATTGCATCTACGTCAGTTTCTGTGAATTACCATCACTGTATCTACGTCAGTGGCAGATAATTGTCATCACTGTATTTACCTCAGTTGCAGTGAATTACCATCATTGTATCCAGGTCAGTGGCAGAGAATTGCCATCACTGTATCTACCTCAGTTGCAGTGCATCACTGTATCTACGTCAGTTGCAATGAATTACCATCATTGAATCTACGTCAGTGACAGTGAATTACCATCATTGTGTCTACATCAGTGGTCGTGAATTACCATCACAATATCTACATCAGTTCAGTGAATTTTCATCATTGTATCTATGCCAGTGGCAGTGAATTAGCGCCACTGTTTCTACGTCAATTGCCCGCTACTAAAATGAACTAATAAACAACGCTTTATCTAACAACATTGTTTTACACATATGTACACTCAAACATTGGTCTTCGTATGTAACATAAATATTTAAAGATACCTCACATAATATAGTTTTAATGTCTACCGCCTTCTTTTTCGTGATAGACTCTTGATGGTTATCATGTCATTTAGTGTCAACTCATTTGATGTCGGATTGACAGACTCCAATCCGCCGACTATGCCGTAAGCGTGTGCGCGGTACATGAAGTATTCGATTTCGTGCATTTCTTTACTTTTGACGTAGTGGAAGCTCACCGGGTAGTCACTGGCGCTGACCGCTCCCTGGAGGTAAGATGATGATATGTCAAACGTGCATTGGTCGCGATATAAATAAACGAATGAAGGATTGTATGGAGGATGACTGCGCGCTTGACTGAGTAACACGCTGACTGGCAGACCGACCGACCGACCGACCGACCGACCGACCGACCGACCGACCGACCGACCGACCGACCGACCGACCGACCGACCGACCGACCGACCGACGACGACGACCGAACGAACGAACGAACGAACGAACGAACGAACGAACGAACGAACGAACGAACGAACGAACGAACGAACGAACGAACGAACGAACGAACGAACGAACGAACGAACGAACGAACGAACGAACAACAACACACGAACAACTGAACCAACGAACGAACGACGAACGAACAGAACTAAGACGAACGAACGAACGAAACAACGAACGAACGGGTGAACTAACGAACGAAAGAAAACGAACCGACCGACCGACCGACCGACCGACCGACCGAACGAACGAACGAACGAACGAACGAACGAACGAACGAACGAACGAACGAACGAACGAACGAACGAACGAACGAACGAACGAACGAACGAACGAACGAACGAACGAACGAACGAACGAACGAACGAACGAACGAACGAACGAACGAACGAACGAACGAACGAACGAACGAACGAACGAACGACCCATCCACCCACCGACAGACACACCAACACACCCACCCATCAACTGACCCACCCACCGACCAATCGATCGCCTGCATGACAGGTTGTTTAACTTCCAAGGTACTTAAAGCCATCATGATTTGCAAACCCTACACAGGGTGAAATTAATAGTAATCTTCAAAGTTTTCAAACAACTTATTCTGTTACTTATTACTCCGAGTTTTCGTCAACTTCGCGGTTCTTCTTACTTTTTTGCCTTTGAATTTATTGTGTTCACGCCTCCATGCAGGGATGGTGTCGGTCACCTGTTCGTCGACACGCGATGGGATGAAACGTTGACGTCCGTGACAGTCGCGCGAATCTCCGGCTTTCACCCCGAGCGAGGCGAGACATACAGCCAGCACGAAGTCTTCTTTACCACCGTCTTCTTTACATTTGCCGGGGGGTCGATGAGCCCATCTGTTGAGAGCCTCGCGGCTGATGACGTATCCGGCGCCTCCACTGCTCGCGAGATAAGACGAGATTTTATTAATTTTATATGATAACCGACCATACACAACGTTCAGATTTCTAATGTACGACACGGATTCTTCGAAGATATGTAAAATACGGAAGTGTCAACATCGTGGCAAAGTAGGGGTTTATTTGCTGTATATATCACGTTTGTAAGAATTCGAATAGTCTTTCATAGCGGTCAAAGGGCAAGTACGTTTGGCGCTGGATAAATATCAGACACACTACAGCAGTACTTGATTAAGGTTTACTTAGAAGAAAGTATGTTGACGACTATGGTTCGGCACTCCAGTTAACCATTGAGCCACGACATACGGATTTAAAGATATTTATTCTTTTATACACAATTTCAAGCAAACAATGTCGATTTAATTGTTTTTTAGACTGATCGTGTTTTTCTTAATGGAAGCTTTTTCTCTTTGGCTGTCTCAAAATTCCCG
This sequence comes from Ridgeia piscesae, assembly GCA_025642075.2. Taxonomy (NCBI): domain Eukaryota; kingdom Metazoa; phylum Annelida; class Polychaeta; order Sabellida; family Siboglinidae; genus Ridgeia; species Ridgeia piscesae. Next base: position 826,873 of record JAODUO010000027.1, on the reverse strand, counting down.
ATATTTTCTTTTCCCTGTGGTATAGCCGGATATCGACACCAGACAGAAGAAGACAACATCTGTCTAATGCCTCTTCTACGTATGGAACAATTAATTTAGATAATTAATTCATTAAACTATATTGATTAAGAAATGGTGCAAATTACTTAAGTTTGAAATTGAGGAACGATCGATTACATTACATTACATTACATTACATTACATTACATTACATTACATTACATTACATTACATTACATTACATTACATTACATTACATTACATTACATTACATTACAAGTTAATTTTATTTAATGTAATTGCCAATTAATTTGGAAATGATGAATAGAAATCCTGAATTGTGGTCGCACTTTTACTTCGTATATTCTACTCATTGTCAAACTTACTCGTCTGTGTGTGTGTGTGCGTGCGTGCGTGTGTGTGTGTGTGTGTGTGTGTGTGTGTGTGTGTGTGTGTGTGTGTGTGTGTGTGTGTGTGTGTGTGTGTGTGTGTGTGTGTGTGTGTGTGTGTGTGTGTGTGTGTTTGTCTGTTTGTGTGTTGTTTGTCTGTTTGTCTGTTTGTGTATTTGTATATGTCTGTATGTGTGCGTACGTGCGTGCGTACGTGCGTGCGTGCGTGCGTGCGTGTGTGCGTGCGTGCATGCATACATAGACGTGCATGCAATGGAGCAAGTAAAATAATAAATTTCTTTTAATGAAATATTTCTGTAATCCAACAGAATGCCTAGTACCAATACCAGGATCGGATGTAACACTCGCCCCCTCGCCCGAGATGAGTACAATGAATGATGAAGAGTAATCTGTGGGTCGCTCTAGTCTCCCGGCGAGTAGCTATTTTCCATTTGTTTCACATAACTAATCGTTTTGTGACATCTTTTATGAAATTGTCATTTATTTGTTTATAGGTTTTATCTTTAGGAAGTGTTGCGGAAATGGAGAACAAGTATTTGTTATGGGTTTGGGTAAAGTATTAAAGCTACTATGTAAGTGGGTTAATGTGTTTAATTGTTTCTATGACTGAGTGCACCCACCTAAAGAACTGCGCAGTTGTGATAAAAGCGTGTCCGAATGACAGCGCCTCTTGTGGATTGTATGGAGTCAACATGTGGCGCAGATTTTCCATTATCACGTACGTGTCGTCATCAGCCTAAATGTTAAGACATACTGGAATTCTTACATAAACTATATTTCTGTGTACACAATTATAACTGGTCGTTCCCTGCTGGTTCTCAGAAAACAAACAGTTGATGACGAAGACCAATGACGGTGATCGAAATGTTGTATGTGAGTCAAATAACAGCAAAATGGAAATATCGAAACTATGTTTATTATTCCAACTTGTTGAAAATTTCTATCAATGTGCTGATATGGTTATCGGTATGTTGAATATCTTTACGCAGTGTACATGGAATTATACAGCAGCAACAGCACGAGTAAAATCAACAACAGTAAGAATAACAACAATCACAAAAACAAGATTAATAACAACAACATCAGTTACAACGACATAATGTTATTATGCAGTGTCTGGACACATAGGGTGGTTGTTACCTTGAGGAACCAGTCGGCCTGGTCGCGGTGGTGGGTGTAGACGTAGTCAAAGGTCTTCGAGGTCTTCATCGCCAGGTGGTCTCTCCCGTGCGGTACGGTGATGTTGATCGTCGGGAACCTGTCGTTCCTCGTGAACCAACAGAGCGACATGTTAAGCAACTGTCGGGGTCAGACAAAGCAGCATGTATTCGCCTGCACTGAAATATCGCGCTGTGAATGCGGTATGATAATGAAAAACCTACATTTTTCAACTGATGTTGTTGGCGTGCGAGGCGTAGAACAATCACGTGATAACGTGATATAGTGCCTTGAAACATCTGCAGCACATCACCTGCAGATCAGTACCGAGAAATCCAAGCTGATGACCACCAAATCCAATGATGGAAAAACAAAAATTAAAGAAGGGGCAGTAAGATTCAAATAAGTCTTTTTTCTCTGCCTGTCTGCCTGCCTGCCTGCCTGCCTGCCTGCCTGCCTGCCTGCCTGCCTGCCTGCCAGCCTGCCTGCCTGCCTGCCTGCCTGCCAGCCAGCCTGCCTGCCTGCCTGCCTGCCTGCCTGCCTGCCTGCCCTCCGCCTGCCTGCCTGCCTGCCTGCCTGCTCCTGCCCCTGCGCTCCTGCCCGCCTCCGCCTGCGCCTGCCTGCTGCCTGCCTGGCCTGCCTGCCTGCCTGCCCCTGCCTGCCTGCCTGCCTGCCTGCCTGCCTGCCTGCCTGCCTGCCTGCCTGCCTGCCCTGCCTGCCTGCCTGCCTGCCTGCCTGCCTGCCTGCCTGCCTGCCTGCCTGCCTGCCTGCCTGCCTGCCTGCCTGCCTGCCTGCCTGCCTGCCTCTGCCTGCCTGCCTGCCTGCCTGCCTGCCTGCCTGCCTGCCTGCCTGCCTGCCTGCCTGCCTGCCTGCCTGCCTGCCTGCCTGCCTGCCTGCCTGCCTGCCTGCCTGCCTTCTTCTCTCTCTCGAAGTAAATAAGTGATTATTATAGATCGGGGTGAATTCGGTGTCTCTACTTATATTTCTCAAGCACAAAATACACTACAAAGAATATTCATGCAAGATATACCTCTATGTGAAGGTGTCTGCCGCAAGACAATATAATTTCCATATAATGTTTACTAGTGGCGCAGTATAGAACAAAATCAGACAATCGCCAGTCACCCACGGACCCTTGGAGTATTGACCATTTGGTTTCTCCTGATTATATTATAAGAACGGTTTACAATACCGAGTTAAGTCATTAAACATAAAAACATATATTTACTTAATTTAACTAATATTTAGGCACATGTGTATGCGTGCGTGTGTGCGTGCGTGTGTGACGTGTGTGTGTGTGTGTTGTGTATGTGTGTGTGTGTGTGTGTGTGTGTGTGTGTGTGTGTGTGTGTGTGTGTGTGTGTGTGTGTGTGTGTGTGTGTGTGTGTGTGTGTGTGTTGTGTGTTGTGTGTGTGTTTTATATCAGTTGGTACAATGAACACATAATAGTTTACACACTTATATAATTAAGATAAACACGTGATCTAAAAAGGCCATGAAAATGCGTTAATAGTTAATTGCAGTAATTGTTGTGGCTCCTGCGATAATGACAATAATTCTTGATGGGAGCCACTGAACCCCATCCGTTGCAAAACTGTGTTTGTTTATATTAATTACACTAGTGTTTTAAAATAAAAGGTATATGCATTTGTTTATTATTATAAATTTGTGTTGTCTTAGTGCCTGTCAATATATACTTACTAAGTCACTCACTCACTCACTCACTCACTCACTCACTCACTCACTCACTCACTCACTCACTCACTCACTCACTCACTCATCCATCATTCATCATTCATTCATTCATTCATTCATTCATTCATTCATTCATTCATTCATTCATCCATTCATTCATTCATTCATTCATTCATTCATTCATCCATCCATTCATTCATTCATTTATCCACTCACTCACTAATTCATTCATTTACTCTGACTCACTCACTCATTCATTCACTCATACACTAATACACTCATACACTAATACACTCATACACTCATACACTCATACACTCATACACTCATACACTCATACACTCATACACTCATACACTCATACACTCATACACTCATACACTCATACACTCATACACTCATACACTCATACACTCATTCATTCACTCACGCACAAGAAAGTTCATCTATCCAAACATAGATCTTAGTTAAATATAAGTCTTAGCAGAATTTTAGAAGGGATGTCATACTTGCAGTCGCTGGCAAACAGCAGTACGTCGCAGCGCTTTCCCCACGTGTCTCGTACGTGACGGGCGCGTGTTTCCAACGTTGCCGGAGACGTCATGATCCAGCAAAGTACCCTGACTTTACGCTCCAACTGCCGGGCCAACAACGTGGCATCTAATGGCACAGACGTGTGAATGAGAACACAGAAGAACAGTTCAAGGAAATGCAGACATCGCTCCCTACGACGTTGTGTGTGGTTAGTAACGACATAGGTAAAACAAACGGCACAAGTAGGTTTTAAGGTACTCGGTGTTTTAGATTTCTTACACCGCATATAAGCTATTATCCATTTACTTAGAAATATTTGTAGACGTCTATGTTTCAGTGTTCTCCTTGAAACATAATATACACATATATCTTAAATCTTGCAATTTATTGTTTAATACGACATCCTAGCTAAATAGATGCAAACGCATTAATAAACCATGTTATTGGACACTATTGGTGATAAATGATGAGCCAGAAATAGAATGTAAAGCTATTTCTTATCAGGTGTAAACAAGAGGTACGGACGCGTTTTACCTATTTTAATTTTTAGATCATGTGTGTATTTTTTATATTTAATTATACATTCAAAAATAATTCCCACTCACAGTCACACACTGACACAGTTACCAGTGCAGTACCCGTGGCAGTGTCATTCACTCATTGGTAACGTGTGTTCAGACGAGCACTGTTTTATGGATTAAAGTTTTTAAAATACAAATATTTGGAAACTCAACAACAGTTAATCGAGTGATACTAATTTCGCGATGTCGCTGTATCTACTTACTTCTGATAGGGCTCTGACAATGAAGTTTGAACGATCCAGCCATCATTCGATGGCGACGCCGACGAATTTCTGAGATATAGTCCTCTATTTTTGTGAACATTGTTTCAAGGGGCGTCAATATATAGAACTTGCAGGCTATTCGTAACCGATGCTTGTGTCTCTGTAACGTGGGTTTGCACCATTCCATTGCGAAATTTTCACGGTAAAGCACGAAAAAAGATTTGAAGTGCAAGTTTTTACCAAATCAGTATCTGCCATTTTTAAGAAGGTCGAAGTTCAACTCAGTACTGTCATCTCATTGGTTGTTAACTCCACGTCACTCGTATGAGTGCCTCGTACGAGTGACTCGGACATACATGACACACGCACGATTTTACGTTTGATTTCTGAGGCAGTCGCGACTGGCGATGTCAATGACTAATTCAGATAACTTCCGCACTTCCTATAGGGATGTATCAACTAGTGCACTGGTTGCGCGTTTGTAGTTATACAGTGCACGTTGCAGATATATAATAATGATGTATTATACCAATCATGCAATGCACACACGTTTCTGTTTATATAGTAATTGTAACACTCACTCTGTTATTCACTCAGTCATTGCCACACCTCACATACAGCACATAGCGTTTCGTCACGCTAGTTTTGAAGATGACACCTAATACACAGTACCTTGTTGAAGTAACTGGAGTCCTGTTAATTTGTTCTTAGTCGATTTTACGGAAGCATTTGTTGCGCTTTGTCCAATAACATCATTGACCTTGCGCTCCGATTCAAACGGCTTCTCCAGTGACTTCCCCTCTCCTTCTGTCGCAGTCCGATGAACGGCAACGTCGTCCAATTCATAAATTTCACGCAATAATCTCAATCTATCGTCCGCCGATGACTGTGTTTTAGCATATGAGTAATAAACGCTACTGTCTGTTAAAAGACTGCCTATGAAAACAGTGCTGAAGAGTACGCCTAATATGAAAGCTATGCCGACGTACAGAGCTGAAACACGACTGACTACCATATTCAGTGGCGAACACATAGGGAGACTGCTTAATCTAGCTAGACATACGTCAACACGCTCGAGTAATCAGATGCACCTGAGAACAACGACATATCCACGCAACCAGTCATGCGTGACAATCGATCAAGTGGGCGGAGACTGGCTTTGAGTGGATACATCAAATTATAGGCGTATATGCACTTTTAAAACCGGATCGACGCCCCTGGGCGTAATTAATATCATCTGTCGTCGTCATTGAAAGAAACTCGGCCACTACCGCAGTCTTATAAATTTACTGATGTTCCTTAAAGGTTTACATTGGCATTAGTGTCGTTTACCTAGAATATTTAATGTAATGACAATGTCACGCCTCTAATCGAGTGAGCGACAATGCCGAACAAAGTGTGTTACGGAAGTGGATACGCCAGCATTCTGAGCCATATAGAAGAGTAGAGAGACACACCTTTGGTATAACAACTTCACTTTTATTCTTCTGGAATACAGTGTTGACCTCCAAACAGGTTTCGGTCTGAAGAATCCACCTCTGGCCTAATTGATCCACCTTTGGCTTGTTTATGTACATATACACACGGGCGTCGATCGGTGGGGACGGGGGGACGCGTCCCTACCACTTTTCAGCGTGGGGGGACAGCATAGGAATTGTCCCCCCCCCATTTTTCAGCTCAGAAAACTTGCGAGGCATATAGCCTGACTCACCACTCCTGTCTCTCTTAAAAGCCGCTACACAGGACTAGCTAGTTTTTTGTTTGCCCTGTCACCCCTTGTATTGCAGCCTGGTCGCCCTGGTGGATACTCATAACGCCTACGGTGTAATTTGATCCTATTTTGAGTGATGACAAATTTCTTTGCCAAAAGGTCGGTTAGGGAAGTCCTACACAGACATCGTATCATTCTATGAATCAGGCAAGCAGTGTTGGGTCCAAAGTCTACCCCTCAAATGTTCAGTGATTGGGGCGGGCCATGGCCTTCTTCAAATATATATGTTGCCAACATAACTATTTTAAATAGCATAACATAAAGGCCTTTGTTTATTTTAGAATTAGCACCAGACCAACAAAGATATATATATATATATATATATATATATATATATATATATATATATATATATTATATTATAATATATATATTATTTATAATATATAAATTATATATATATAATAATTATATATATATATATATATATATACATATTATAATATATAATATATATATATATATATATTATGATATATTATAATATATATATATATATATATATATATATATATATATATATATATAATACATACACATATGTATATATAAATTGGTCCCCGTCCCCCCCACCCTGCATATACACCTCCAGTAATTACGCTATTAAACAATTTGGCAATTACACGCTGCAAAAAAAAAATCTTTCATGATATAATAATAAAGTGTTATTGTAATGTATTCCTTTCATCCAAGTCAACTCCAGCGCAATGCAGCTAAGGTGCAGGCGTTTGAATGATGTGAACCATCCGTCAACAGCCACGTTGTCACTGTCCGTGTTAGATAAATGGACAGATGGGAAATGAGATGGTTAGCCTGTTTTGATTATGTAAGTCGGAATATTGAATTACAGCTCCACAAGGTGCATGCGTTAGCACAGCCATAATTATGAATTATGTTTATTTACACAATAAACCTTTATGGCAAGCCTACCTGATGCAATTAAGCACCGCGACCGTGCGCCAATTGCGAAACTGTGGTGCAGTCCACTGCTGGCCACTTCACACCTCCACAACCATGTGTCTCCATTATTAATAATATAGACATTCCGTAAATACTTCGGTTGGTATACCTGTAAATCCAAAATATAATATAACTATCCTATCATAATATAATTGTACAGAAGCCAGACACAGGCGGAGCGGTACGGACCAGCGGTTCTGCAGCCCGACGTTCCCTGCACGCAGTCTAATCTCTCTAACAACTATGTCATTATACTTAGGCCTGGAAGCCGCCACAAGGACGCCGCCAACAATACCCTACCCCCACACACGGAATCCCGCAGTATCTCAAATCAATAGGTTCTTTGTTCTTTAGAAGTACAGTGTTCAGTTCAGTTTGGTGGACTCCAGCATATCTTTCGGTTCGATTTCAGCCCTAAAATAGCAGAACTGGTTATGTGAATAACAAAGCGCTACAAACTGAAGAGAGTGCAAGTATACGCACCAACTACATTATACTCAGAAGAAGACATGAATAGCTTCTACAACGACGTCGATGAGACTTTAATGAAACTTAACCACTATACGGTAGGGATAGGAGACTTCAATGCGCAAGTAGGTAAAAGAACAAATCCTATGTGTAATGTTGCGTGCGAGCGTAGTTATACTATGTTTTAGACAGAAGAACGAGAGAGACATGCGTAGCGTTTCATCTAATTTATTCAACCCTAAATTTGGGTCATAGCTACCCGGATGTGTTTAGCATTGTCTTTAATGCAGCAAAACCTTGATGGCATTTGTGCTATTACTACATCTCCCTTTTCGAGATAGGCGAGATGATCTAGGGCTAGACTACTATGGGGCAGAGGTTCCAAGCACATAACCCCAGAATACTGTCTTTACCACAGTAGGTGTACACGAGTTCACTATACTACTACAAGTCAAGGCGACTTGGAGGATTTACCACGCGTCCCGATCTTGTGCTTGTCACGCCAGGAGACTGTGCTATATTCGGTCGTGGTGATGATGGTGGTGTAGTGCTTTAGCTTGGGGATGTCGGAAGATCTTCTGCCTCATCAGGAGTGGTCGATGTAGGAGTCGGGTCGTCGAGTTGAATCTGCTGACTAGTCTCCGTTGTGACCAGTGCAGATCGGTTTCGACTTATCACCCCCTTCGGCGTCTGTACGAGATACGATCGTGGCTGTGGCGCTCGCTCTACCACTGTGCCATAGCGATCTTGGTCCCGGACCCATACGTTGTCTCCTGGCTGCAACGGTGTGGGATCTTTCGCTCTGTGTCGGTTGTTGAACTGCTGTTGCTGTTTTGCTCTGTGTACAGCTTCTCTCGCCTTTGCATTATGAAGATCTCTACCAGTTACCCCTGGCAGGAGAGTACTTGGGATGACTGGCAGACGTGTTCGCAGGCGGCGTCCCATCAGTAGTTGAGATCGGCTCAGTCCGTTGAGTAACGGTGTCGTGCGCGAATTCAGAATTCTCACTGCTCGTTCCGCTTCACCGTTAGCCTGTGGAAACCTCGGGGAACTTGTTTTGTGCGTAAAGCCGTACGACTGGGCAAATTGTGCGAACGACTCAGCACTGAATTGTGGACCGTTGTCTGTCAAAATGAGGTATGGAATCCCGTGTGTTGCAAACACTTCTTTCAGCACTTCAATGGTGTGCTCAAACTGGTCAGCTTGCGGTACTCCACCCATCTGAAGTAGTAGTCAACAACGACTATGTACACTTTCCCATAGAGTTCAAAGCGATCTACTCCGACTCTCTCCCACGGACGAGAGGAGAAGGAAGCTGACATTAAAGTCTCCTTTGGCTCTGGTCGCACCTTCGCATAGGTATGGCATGCCGAGACAATCTCCTCAATCTGCTTGGAGAGGCCTGGCCACCAGACTGCTTGATTGGCTCGAGAGCGACACTTTGAGATCCCAAGGTGTCCCTCGTGGATGGTCTTCAAAGTGTCGAGTGGCATGCAACGCGGCATGACTATACGCTCATCGTAGAGCAGTAGGTCATTGACAATAGCGAGATGGCTTCTGCTCTCCCAGTATGCACGCAGTAACGGAATTTGCGGCATGAAGGCAGGCCACCCTTCATGGCAATATCGCCGCACCTCTGCGCATACTTCGTCGTCTTTCTGTGCCGTGCAGATGTCCTGTAGACGTTTTTCTGTAGCCGGAAGTACAGTCGCCGTGTTTGTCGCATAGTGTTCCACTTCTTCCAGAAACATGACATCTCTGGGATGTTCACTGGAGCGCGAGATAAAGCGTCAGGTGTCGTATGTTGCTTTCCTGGTACGTATGCGACTTCCGGGCTGTATCGCTTCAGTCTCATTCGAAACCGTTGGATGCGAGGTGGCATCTTGGCTACCTCTGTTGTTTTCAGAAGAGGGACGAGAGGTTTGTGATCAGTTTCGAGGGTGAAGCTTAGCCCCATCACATACTCTCTGAACTTCTCGCAAGCCCAGGTTGCTGCGAGAGCTTCTTTCTCTATGACAGCATAGCGTTTCTCGGTGTCTGTGAGCGATCGGAATGCATAGCAGACTGGACGACATCTGCCATCATCTTGGATTTGCAGTAGCACTGCGCCGATCCCTCAGAAGATGCGTCTGCTGCGATCACTGTTGGGCGATCAGGGTCGTAATGTGCAAGTATCTCGGGTGATACAAGCATGTCTTTCACTTGCTGAAAGGCAGTTTCTTGTGATGCTTCCCATAACCATGCAGTGTCTTTGCATAGTAACTGGCGTAATGGTTTGTTGATCTCAGCCAGTCGAGGGATGAATTTTCCCATTTGATTCACCATCCCCATGAAACGTTGACATCCCCACCATACTACTGAAAGCATGCCTTGACGTATTAATTAAACCAATAACAGACGATTTTAAATGTGCCCATGTTAATCCAGTTCTTAAGAAACCAACTCTGCCTAAAGAAGAATTAAACAGTTACAGACCTATTTCCAACCTAAGCTTCATCTCAAAAATACTTGAAAAGGTTGTAGCTAATCGTCTCAGATCTCACATCTACAAAAATGGCCTATCCAATGTGTCGTGAGTGAGTGAGTGACTGAGTGTGCATGTGTGTGCATGTAATTGTTCCTTTTAATTTACAAACAATTTAAATTTAGTTTTATATATATATATATATATATATATATATATATATATATATATATATATATATATAGTTAAACACCTACGGTTAGACACACACATCAAAGTAAACGTTGTATAATGCACTACTCATTATTATTATACAGTGGCCGTTGTCACTGACATCACGTTTAGACTGACATACACCGCATTGTGGGCGAAGTGCACTTCCGCTAATGGTGATTAATAAATAATACATTTTCGAAACCTACTCGACACCAATGTCTGTAACTTAACCTGCTGATTCACACTTAACACCTCCATAAAGTGTCAAGGTTATACGTTATGTTCTTCACATTTAGGCAGGTGATGACATTTAACAAGATTTAACAAGATTGACACATAGATGGCATGTGGACAAGAAAGCCCTTTGGCTTATCGAGAGTCCAACCTATCTATCTAAATGTACCCCGCCCTTCTTAGGTATATGTCGATTTTATTTTTAAACATATTAACACTACTAGCACCCACGGTCCCCCCCCCCATTTTTCAGCGTGGGGGACAGCATAGGAATTGTCACCGCACACTTTTCAGCTCAGAAAAATTGCGAGGCATATAGCCTGACTCACCGCACATCTCTCTTAAAAGCCGCTACACAGGACTAGCTTGACAATCAACTCGCAATATGAAGTTCAGACCATCCATTAGAAAAATCGACTACATAAATTGCATGGCTGGGCTTGGCCACAGCGCGCAACTTGGTCTTACTTTAGTAAATAATCATCATGCCGGGCTACGCCGCTGCCGGGCTATTTTATCATTGTAAACATCCTCTGAATGCGTAGAAAGGGTTTCTCTGATGCCATGTGTGTCATCTCAGCCTCCACGTTACCACGTGATCGCCTTGACTTATACTACAAATGTGTTTCTGTTTATTTGCTGACTGTTGTCAAATGTTACGTAGCCTTAAAAAGTGTATATTTGTGTACACATGGACTTTTTTTAGGTAATGCCTTGTTTTATTTCCTTAAATTGAATCTCGTCTTTTCTCGCGAGCATTGGTGGTGCCGGTTACGTCTTCAGCCGCGAGGGTCTAGACACGTGGGCTCATCGACCCCCCACCCCGGAAATACCACACAGACGTCTGTGCAGAGGCCGTCAATATGGGCACATTTTCTCGACACGCACGGGATGAAGGCCGGAAACTCACGTGACTTCCATGGACGTCATCGCGTCAACTCAACCCATCTCGTATATTCCTTGTTGGGCATAGAATCACATCAGATTTAACCACAAACTAGTAAGACGAATAGCGAAGTGGATGATCGAATGATTCAATAATATGTTTTAATGTAACATTTCAGGCTATTGCGTGTCCAGTTCTTCTTCCCCGTGCTGTGGCAGAACAACACGATTTAAAACATCTTGGAAGTTCTGCTGTAGCTGAAAAATACTGCCTCTTCGGCCACGTCAGGAAGTTCATATCTTCGTGGGAGGCGTCGTATATCGTAGCAAGAGCCGAAACATCTGCAGCAACGAATCTTAAAAGGCCAACGTTATAGGTTAGCAAGGGACGTGCACCCTACACTCACTGTTGCATATTTGCAATGGGGTACAAACATAAGTCAACCACTCTGCCACTCAACTAATCAGCCAGTCAAATCAGCTAGGCATCGATCCAACCAGTCTATCAGACCGAAACTCAACTCGTCAAACATTCAGACAGTCAAGCATTCGTTCGTTCGTTCGTTCGTTCGTTCGTTCGTTCGTTCGTTCGTTCGTTCGTTCGTTCGTTCGTTCGTTCGTTCGTTCGTTCGTTCGTTCGTTCGTTCGTTCGTTCGTTCGTTCGTTCGTTCGTTCGTCTTCGTTCGTTCGTTCGTTCGTTCGTTCGTTCGTTCGTTCGTTCGTTCGTTCGTTCGTTCGTTCGTTCGTTCGTTCGTTCGTTCGTTCGTTCGTTCGTTCGTTCGTTCGTTCGTTCGTTCGTTCGTTCGTTCGTTCGTTCGTTCGTTCGTTCGTTCGTTCGTTCGTTCGTTCGTTCGTTCGTTCGTTCGTTCGTTCGTTCTTCGTTGTTCGTTCGTTCGTCTCGTTCGTTCGTTCGTTCGTTCGTTCGTTCGTTCGTTCGTTCGTTCGTTCGTTCGTTCGTTCGTTCGTTCGTTCGTTCGTTCGTTCGTTCGTTCGTTCGTTCGTTCGTTCGTTCGTTCGTTCGTTCGTTCGTTCGTTCGTTCGTTCGTTCGTTCGTTCGTTCGTTCGTTTTTCGTTCGTTCGTTCGTTCGTTCGTTCGTTCGTTCGTTCGTTCGTTCGTTCGTTCGTTCGTTCGTTCGTTCGTTCGTTCGTTCGTTCGTTCGTTCGTTCGTTCGTTCGTTCGTTCGTTCGTTCGTTCGTTCGTTCGTTCGTTCGTTCGTTCGTTCGTTCGTTCGTTCGTTCGTTCGTTCGTTCGTTCGTTCGTTCGTTCGTTCGTTCGTTCGTTCGTTCGTTCGTTCGTTCGTTCGTTCGTTCGTTCGTTCGTTCGTTCGTTCGTTCGTTCGTTCGTTCGTTCGTTCGTTCGTTCGTTCGTTCGTTCGTTCGTTCGTTCGTTCGTTCGTTCGTTCGTTCACCGTTCGTTCGTTCGTTCGTTCGTTCGTTCGTTCGTTCGTTCGTTCGTTCGTTCGTTCGTTCGTTCGTTCGTTCGTTCGTTCGTTCGTTCGTTCGTTCGTTCGTTCGTTCGTTCGTTCGTTCGTTCGTTCGTTCGTTCGTTCCGTTCGTTCGTTCGTTCGTTCGTTCGTTCGTTCGTTCGTTCGTTCGTTCGTTCGTTCGTTCGTTCGTTCGTTCGTTCGTTCGTTCGTTCGTTCGTTCGTTCGTTCGTTCGTTCGTTCGTTCGTTCGTTCGTTCGTTCGTTCGTTCGTTCGTTCGTTCGTTCGTTCCCGTTCGTTCGTTCGTTCGTTCGTTCGTTCGTTCGTTCGTTCGTTCGTTCGTTCGTTCGTTCGTTCGTTCGTTCGTTCGTTCGTTCGTTCTGTTCGTTCGTTCGTTCGTTCGTTCGTTCGTTCGTTCGTTCGTTCGTTCGTTCGTTCGTTCGTTCGTTCGTTCGTTCGTTCGTCTTCGTTCGTTCGTTCGTTCGTTCGTTCGTTCGTTCGTTCGTTCGTTCGTTCGTTCGTTCGTTCGTTCGTTCGTTCGTTCGTTCGTTCGTTCGTTCGTTCGTTCGTTCGTTCGTTCGTTCGTTCGTTCGTTCGTTCGTTCGTTCGTTCGTTCGTTCGTTCGTTCGTTCGTTCGTTCGTTCGTTCGTTCGTTCGTTCGTTCGTTCGTTCGTTCGTTCGTTCGTTCGTTCGTTCGTTCGTTCGTTCGTTCGTTCGTTCGTTCTGTTCGTTCTTTCGTTCGTTCGTTCGTTCGTTCGTTCGTTCGTTCGTTCGTTCGTTCGTTCGTTCGTTCGTTCGTTCGTTCGTTCGTTCGTCGTTCGTTCGTTCGTTCGTTCGTTCGTTCGTTCGTTCGTTCGTTCGTTCGTTCGTTCGTTCGTTCGTTCGTTCGTTCGTTCGTTCGTTCGTTCGTTCGTTCGTTCGTTCGTTCGTTCGTTCGTTCGTTCGTTCGTTCGTTCGTTCGTTCGTTCGTTCGTTCGTTCGTTCGTTCGTTCGTTCGTTCGTTCGTTCGTTCGTTCGTTCGTTCGTTCGTTCGTTCGTTCGTTCGTTCGTTCGTTCGTTCGTTCGTTCGTTCGTTCGTTCGTTCGTTCGTTCGTTCGTTCGTTCGTTCGTTCGTTCGTTCGTTCGTTCGTTCGTTCGTTCGTTCGTTCGTTCGTTCGTTCGTTCGTTCGTTCGTTCGTTCGTTGTTCGTTCGTTCGTTCGTTCGTTCGTTCGTTCGTTCGTTCGTTCGTTCGTTCGTTCGTTCGTTCGTTCGTTCGTTCGTTCGTTCGTTCGTTCGTTCGTTCGTTCGTTCATTCGTTCGTTCGTTCGTTCGTTCGTTCGTTCGTCGTCGTTCGTTGTTCGTTCGTTCGTTCGTTCGTTCGTTCGTTCGTTCGTTCGTTCGTTCGTTCGTTCGTTCGTTCGTTCGTTCGTTCGTTCGTTCGTTCGTTCGTTCGTTCGTTCGTTCGTTCGTTCGTTCGTTCGTTCGTTCGTTCGTTCGTTCGTTCGTTCGTTCGTTCGTTCGTTCGTTCGTTCGTTCGTTCGTTCGTTCGTTCGTTCGTTCGTTCGTTTCGTTCGTTCGTTCGTTCGTTCGTTCGTTCGTTCGTTCGTTCGTTCGTTCGTTCGTTCGTTCGTTCGTTCGTTCGTTCGTTCGTTCGTTCGTTCGTTCGTTCGTTCGTTCGTTCGTTCGTTCGTTCGTTCGTTCGTTCGTTCGTTCGTTCGTTCGTTCGTTCGTTCGTTCGTTCGTTCGTTCGTTCTCTCACTCATCCATTCATTCGATTAGTCACCAGTCAGTCAGTTGATGCCCGTTTCTGATGTGTTTGAGTTCGATGAGTAACGCCAAAACTGTTTCCAAATACTGCTCATCTTCATTGTGACAACTAATGGACATAGCGCTGCCCACCTCGCTCAGTTTACGGGTGAAGTTACAATTGAAGTTACAGGTGCGTCATTGTGTACTTGGTACAGAAATTGCTTCTCGCCTTTATTTCTCTACCAAGCCACGATGGACACATTTGTTTCTATGGAGCAGACAGTGTCTGTAACTACACGGTGAGCTTCCAGTACGTCAAACGTGATAAAATGCACGAAATCGAATGCTGTGTTGATCGTGTCCAGGCCTACAGCATAAATGGCGCAATGGAGTCTATTACATAAATAAACGTCATGTCGCTTACAATAATGTCTTTTGTTATTGCTAAATCAGCCTAAATAGTGCAGTGCCTCCACAAGGTTTGTAGAATACCATGTACCAATAGTAAAGCGATAATTACAAAACTTGTGTATAATTTCATGCTGAGACTTGATGCCTCTTGTAATAAGCTGGTAACTGCAGTTATCAGCAATGATTTAAAGTGGCACTCCAAGTTTCGACGACACTGGATAAAGATATTGTATATATATATATATATATATGACAGCTTTGACTGAATGTACCATTGTGCAATATTGTTATATAATCATGTGCAATACTTTCATATTTATTATTCACTTGTATGACTAATGTTTCAATGACATCTGTACATGACGTATATATAAATCTGAAATAAAAATAGTTAATTGAATTGAATCACTCCGACAGGGGCGCCCTCAGACGAGTCGACAAAAAGAATGAACGCCATCTGACGAATACGAATTAAGACGAAGAGAAAGAGAGCGACTATGCGTTAATCTCGCTTAACCGACTCTCAGTCGGTTTAGCACTGATTTCGCCGAGAAGAGATTCTGGTGAAATTAGGTTGGTTTCACTGCTCGATGCCATTAGTTGGCGCACAGATCAATCTCGGACGTCGCATCGTTTAGTAGGGTATCTGTTTTAAGTTTTGATCCCATCCGGATGTATTAGCTCTGGTGTTGGTATAGAAACACAATTAGGCCCATATCAAATTGTATTATATTTAATGACAGTTATAGCACATGACCTGTCACAAGTACAGTACTATAGGTGAAGTGATCTCTGAGAATCAATTACAGGGTAATCATTAATCATCATAGCATACGCACGCAAGTGCACACTTTCGCACATCGCACGCACGCACGCACGCACGCACACCACACACACACGCACGCACGCACGCACACCCCACCCACCCACCCACCCACACCACACCCAAACACCCACCCACCCACCACCCCACCCCACCCCACCCACACCCACACACACACACACACACACACACACACACACACACACACACACACACACACACACACACACACACACACACACACACACACACACACACACACACACACACACACACACACACACACACACACACACACACACGACAAATGCATCTGACAAATTAGCAAATACAGATAGCCGATTTCTGTAAACAAATGTACTATCAGCCGAATTATGACTTGAGCGAAGGTATCGCCAACTCCAGACACAAGACAGTACGTGACGTTCCCCATCCATGTCGTCTAATGTTCACAATGATGTCGCACACAGCACTACAGTTTTCAATAATCTTTCTGGTAGTGTTCTTTTCGGTGTCTCCTTTGCGGGTATACTCCAATGAGGGGTTTGGTTTCGCACTCGCTCGCTGCAACATGTACCAGAGCCGATTAGCCTTGAAAGGGTACACGAAAGCATGCGTAAAACAATTACAACACAATATCAAAACTTGCTGCCGAATACTTTATTACAGTTGTAATTTCAATCAATGTCGGTAGGACCTATACGGCATTTAAAAAGGTAAGTTATTATATAGCGCTGTATCCAATCCTCAGAATTGCTCAAAGCGCTTTAAACTTTATTTCCCTGGCAGACCTGTTCAATCAGACACAATCTCAACTTCTCTGGGAAGCACTTTTTTCCAGCATGTCAACTTCTATTCATAACCAGGTCCACCATTTTCTTAAACATAGGTCAATTTCTTCCTTTTAAATCCTGATCACGTATTCTGTTTTACTGTTATTGTAAATGTAGCGTTGACTCTTTAGTTTTGTGAATCATTATATTAACGCACGGGTGCTGCGTCAGAGTTTCCATTGCGACATTACTAAAATTACTAAATATTTGCACACATAATACAAAACAATCGACGCGCGCACAATTCAAATGACTAGCCTTTCTCACGTAAGTTGTTCTTGTAATAGGTGTACTTTCGTACGTAGCCAGATGTCAAGCTTTCAGAACGACTTTAAGCACTACGTACTTCACTCCGTGGCAGACATGTGCATTGACCAACATTTCCACGTATCTGGGAAGAATTCAGCCACGATACAATTTTAACGTAACTAATATTCGTATGCAAATATTTGCAATCAATCAATCAATCAATCAATCAATTTTATTTCGTAACAACAACAAAAATACATTATACATGTATATGAGCAATTAACAAAAAAAGTATTGTTACGTGATGGTCACATGGCACATAATGTGCCGTCTTCCTGTGACCCCAAAACATAAACTTATAAAGTACAGATACATATATACTTATACACGTAGAATCACGAAATCGCTGTTCTCAATATAATTTATTTAACAATATGATTTATTTGACAACGGTCTGGGGAATGTTAAAAACAAAGCAATTGATAATCTTTTATAAATCCAAACAGTTTGTCTTTTTAAATAAACGATTTTAGTTACATTCTACACATCTGGGATTTAGGCAATGCACATGGTTAAGGTAGCTAGATAGATAGTGTTTAGATATCACAGATTTGAATTTATGTCGGGATTTGATATTTTGAATCTTATAATCAAGGTTATTCCATAGTTTTGTAAAATGATGTAAAGGTAACTTAGAAGAAAAATGTGTTCTGGGCTTTCCTGTACGTATTTGGTTGTGTTGTCTGGTAATTCTGGTGTTAGTGGCTAGATTATTTGTTGGTATATAATGTTCGAAGGATTTAGGCAGTGTTTTATGGTAATAGTCAAACATAAATAATGAGACATGCAACTTGTGTATATCAGTGTTTTTAAAGTATATTTTCAGATTTAAAAATAGGATCGGTGTGACTTCTATATCTTTTGTTGTTAATTATTCGTAAAGCACGTTTTTGTAAGGTTTGCAACTTTATTACTGTGTTTCCATTACCCCAAGCTTGTACACCATAAGTTAAATGACTTTGAATTAAAATATAATAGAGAGTTTTTAAGGCATTATGTGGCAAGAAATGTTTCAGTCATTGCTCTAGATATCTTAGAACTGATTATATTAATATGTTTTTTCCATGTTAAGTGTTTATCAATATGTATTCCTAAAAACTTGACCGATTCGTCTTTGTTATCCTTTCCAATATGATTAACATTTTCATTGTTTATTTTGATACAGTTATTTACCTGATATTTGTTATTCGGTGGGCTAAATATGAAAAAAATTTTTTTTTTAACATTCAATGCGAGTTTATTAGCACACAAGTAATCGCACAAATGTTTTAATTCTTGGTTTATGTTGTTAATTAAAGTATCAATATGAGGACCTGATTTGTATACAGTTGTGTCATCAACAAAAGACAATAAATTTAAAGACGTAGAATTAATTATATCATTGATATAAATAAAAATTAAGATTGGTCCAACTACGGATCCTTGGGCTTGGAGCACCACAGTTGTTATGTTTTTCTTAGAAGACTTACATTTGTGTATTTCAGTGTATTGTTTTCGATTGGATAAGTAACTGGCAAACCATTTATTACTTAATCCCCGAATTCCATAGAAATGTCACAGCTAAATGTCATGGTCTATTGTATCAAATGCATTTGAAACGTCCAGAAACACAGCCAATGTAGGGTCCTTTGTTATTTTGTCATTTGCAATTGAAATGTCCTTTAGCAAATGCAATATTCTGTGAATTGTAGTGTTTTGCTCGAAACCCATACTGTTGTTTATACAAAATGTTACATTGTTTTAGAAACACCATCAGTCTATTGCATATAAGTTTTCCATTATTTTAGAAATCGCAGGTAAGATACTTATAATTGTTAAATATGTTGGTGTTACCTGATTTGTAAACGGGTACAACTTTGGCAGTTTTAAAATTTTCAGGAACAGTTCCCGTGACAATGGATTGATTTATGATATGCTCAAGCGGAGTGGTTATTTAATGTATTGTCGTTTGTAGTAGTTTAGTGGATAGACCATCGAAACCTCCCGTGCATTTAGTTTTTAAATTACGTACAATAAGTTCTATTTCTGTTTTTGTGTGTAGGATGCATGAACAAATTGACTGGATAGTTTCCCTTTAGGTGTTCTTCGAATTGCTTAACAGGAACACCAATTGAATCATTTATTGTTGTACCTATTCCAACAAAACAATTATTAAATTCTTCTGTGATATGTTTCATGTGTGTTTCTTCATGTCCATTTATGATGAAGGTTTCAGGGAACTTAGATAATTCTTTTTGTTTATGCATTGCTTGACGTAGTATAGCCCATGTTTCTTTAATGCTATGTTTGCGTACTTCTAGCATTTCTGCATAATAAGCACTTTTTGCTGCTCGTTTGACCTTATTAAAAACTCTACAATATTCTTTGTATTTATTGATCGCTTCTGGGCTAGCTCTACTTAGTTTCTTTCGAAGTAACTTTGCTTTATTTAGGAGAAGTCAATATACCTGAAGTAATCCAAGGTTCTCTTTTAATAAAAAATTCTTAACCTTCACATCTTTAACTGGGCAGGATAGTTCGAAAAGTGATTTGTATATTATCATGAAATTATCATAAGCTTCATTCACATCAGCTGTGGATAACACAGTTGAGAAATCGGCCATATGTAATTGATTTTTCTAAAGGATGCAATGTTTCTTGGGTTCAACTGTCGTACCTGCCTATATACTGATTTTGGGGGACGAGGTATAGGCAAAATGATCGGCAATATCAGTGATTATAATTCCCGATTCATGATTAGGGTGAGAATGATTTGAATATATGTGATATATAAGTGTTGCAGAGTTTGACGTTATTCGTGTTGGTTTGGTAAAAATCGGTATAAACCCTTGGGATATTACATTATCTATGAAGTCATTTGTTTTTGTGGGTAACAAAGTTTAACAAATTAATGTTGTAATCACCCATCAAATAAGCAATTTTATTTTCATTTGATATCTTATCCTGTATTTCTATTATTTTGCTCATAAACATATCTATGTCTGCACGAGGAGCTGAATTAGGACGATATATTACACCTACTATAATTGGTTTGTTTTTATTATTTTGAACTTCAAAAAATATAGATTCAAAAACGTGGGGAATAAATATAGAGAGATCTTCACGTTTGTGTTGTGTTGTTAAAATTTAATATATATATATATATATATATATATATATATATATATATATATATATATATATATATATATATATATATATATATATATATATATATATATATATATATAACCCCCCAACCCTGCCCCCCCATTTTGCCAAACTAGTGTTAAACAGTAAACTGTGGTATCCATTTATATTGTATTGCTGAGAATCCCGAATTCTAAATATTTCTGTTAAGGCAATCATATCAAGTTTGAGGCCACCTGATGATAAGTTGCAAAATAATTCTTGCACAGAATCCCAGTACGTCTCTAAGCTGCGACAATTTATGCATAACATTGATAAAGCAACTTTATCAATCTGGAAAGCGTTTGAGAATTCAACCGTGGTCAAATATTAACACTCATTGGGGTTTAAAGAAAAGGGTGAGTCATTAATATATATCATCTTCATTATAATTAATTTCAGTATATAAATTTGCAAAGTCAAAGTTTCCATTTGTTTGGATTCGGTCTAAGTTAATATTGTCATCCATTTAGAAAAAAATATAGAAGGTATCATCTTAAACCAATTACCCCAGTCCGTCGTTATTATATTACTACAAGAAGCGACATAAATTAACTTATGAAAACAACAGTAATGCAAAACAATAATTAGATTAGAACCTTCTGCTATATATATATATATATATATATATATATATATATATATATATATATAGTGTTTTTGGGGAACAATTTTAAAACCAAACACACGTCGTACGACACCCAACAAGTGCTTTATGATGTCTCCGCAGCCGGCATTTAGAGGTTCTTCTTGGTGTTATCAAAGTAAGCAATTAAATATGCCTGAGCAGACTACAGAAATGCGTCCTCCCTGAAATGAAATCAGCAAACGTGTGCTACACCATCCGCAGTCATTGGGAAGCGTTTGCACCAGGAAAATTAAAAAAGAATAAAGAAAAGGGAAGCTGACAACCACGGCAAACTGAAACGTGGAGATCATAAAACAAACACAACGACAAACTTCGCATTACGGTCAGGTGCGGTAGTTGTCTCAGGTGCGGTAGTTGTCGCAGGTGCAGTAGTTGTCTCAGGTGCGGTAGTTGTTGCAAGTGCAGTAGTTGTCTCAGGTGCGGTAGTTGTCGCAGGTGCAGTAGTTGTCTCAGGTGCGGTAGTTGTCTGCTGTTCGTCACACATCGGGATGTCGCACAATTCCCAGCGCCTTCCAGGATCCGTCGTGTAGCACCAAGGTTTCTCTACGGCGCAGCCACTCGGAGCAAGGGGGTTGTTGCTGCAGTAGTTAGCCGTAGTTCCTGGGGCACAGTTATGCTGGTGGGGCTGGAAAGGAATGGTCGACTCATTACTCATCAGTGAAGACTGATTGCGGGAGTACAAGGAGAGAGAGAGCAAGATAGGGAGAGATAGAGAGATAGAGAGATAGAGAGATAGAGAGATAGAGAGATAGAGTAGAGAGAGAGAGAGAGAGAGAGAGAGAGAGGGAGAGAGAGAGAGAGAGAGACGAGAGAGACGGAGAGAAGAGAGAGACAGAGACGAGACAGAGACAGAAGACAGAGACAGAGACAGAGACAGAGACAGAGACAGAGACAGAGACAGAGACACAGACACAGACACAGACACAGACACAGACACAGACACAGACA
>JAODUO010000027.1:687500-797500 GCA_025642075.2 Ridgeia piscesae | reverse complement strand
AGACAGGCAGGCAGGCAGGCAGGCAGGCAGGCAGGCAGGCAGGCAGGCAGGCAGGCAGGCAGGCAGGCAGGCAGGCAGGCAGGCAGGCAGGCAGGCAGGCAGGCAGGCAGGCAGGCAGGCAGGCAGGCAGGCAGGCAGGCAGGCAGGCAGGCAGGCAGGCAGGCAGGCAGGCAGGCAGGCAGGCAGGCAGGCAGGCAGGCAGGCAGGCAGGCAGGCAGGCAGGCAGGCAGGCAGGCAGGGGCAGGCAGGCAGGCAGGCAGGCAGGCAGGCAGGCAGGCAGGCAGGCAGGCAGGCAGGCATGCAGGCAGGCAGGCAGGCAGGTAGGCAGGCAGGCAGGCAAACATATACAGAAAGACATATACAGACAGACAAAACAAACTGAAATACCCTGTGTTTTATAAACACATTTGTTTTGTAACACAGTAGCGATATTATGGAAACGCCACCCATTGCACAGCAACGACTTTTTAAAGAAATGCACCCTTTCTTATGCGTACGAACCTGCCGCTGACGTTGATAGTGCACAAACAATGGACGCCACGAACAGAACCAAGGACGCCCGTTGGTCAAATGTTTCTGACCACTGACCGGGCGTTTTCTGAATTGACCGACACATCACCGACTCACGTCGCACCTCAAGAGCTGTTGTCATCTACAATGCCTGTGTGGTCTACGTTCTCATGGCGACGGACAAACAATTAAGTTAACGAGTTGACAGGTATCGATCACGGCAACGGTCACGGCACAGCGCACGATATGTTCGCACAAATACTAAATAATTAAACAATATCAATTTACCCATCTACTGGATGCCGCTTTATGCGACATTGTGAATGTCAATTTAGGTGCGTGCCAACAGTGGCCTTGTTATAGACTATCGAAGTTTCCTGTTGGCAGCGGTCAGTGACACAATTTAGCATTAACATTTCCCCTCACTTAGCTGTATACAGGGTAATAGAATACATCCACTGCCAATGCCAATAATTATATATTCAGGTGTACTGTATTTTTTCATATTTTATTATGTATTATTCAATTCCAAATAAAAGTCGCTATAATATGCGTGTTCGTTCTCGCTCGCTTGTTTGCTCACTCACTCCGTCACTCACTCACTCACTCACTCACTCACTCGCTCACTCTCTCACTTCATTCACTCACTCACTCGCTCACTCATTATTGTGTACCAGTATAGGGTAGTACCATATTTCCCAATTACGGCGAATATTTTTGATGACGCTTTTATCACAGCTAGACTATGTTTCTCTTTCAAAAACCAAACATTGTCTAGTTTCCGAAACAAACATTTTAAACTGTTAGCCGCCTATAGGACATACAAATCGGTAATTCAGTAACGTCACTGCGATCACAAAGCTGCTCGCCTGCTTTGAACACTAACATAACTAATAATGAGGCAGGACAGTAAATAACGGGAAATGCTTTTTCATAACGTAGGCCAACGTCAGGCGACGTGTTCAGATAAAACCACTGGGAATAAACAATTATGGATTAACCACTATTTCCGCCAGGTGCATGCCTATGGCATGCGAAGTCCACGGGCCTATGAAAATACATAAGCATTTTGTTTGTGTTTATTGAATATTCCCAACTTCGAAGTGATCTGTCGTTCGCGAGTTTCGCGTACATGGACAATGTGATCGTGGGCAGTGAAAACAAATCTAAAACGCTGAAAGATCTACGTACATACGAAGACGCTTGTAGAGCAGTAACAAGCACCAATAGCTTAGGCGTTTCAGCCACATACACATTGATCTCGTGGCCCCACTGAACCTAGCGTGTGATGGAAAGAACACAATGCTCACTGTGCTCGACATATGGACAGCCTAGCTGGCTGGCAGTATTTCCAACGACAGTGCACGGAAAAGCGGCGAACACAAAAAGCAAGTGCAAACGTGTTGGTACGGCAGTGGATCGCCAGGTAGGGCATATCTGACATCGTTATGTCCGACAGGGGATCGCAGTTCGTCTCTGAATTGCAGCTGGCGGTTTGTCGTCTGATGGGAATTACCCGCGACCCAACTACCGTTATAATCCAGAACACAGTGGCAAGCTGTTTGATAGAACTGATATCGCTCGGCTGCTTCGCAGGACAAATTAAATGAATTGCCGAGTTACCATGAATGATGCTCTGACTGGGTGCGGAAACTAACCTGGACACCTGTGTCTCGCCACTTATAACGGTAACTGGCTAACAGCCGGTGCTTCCGGGCCAATTGGTCTTTCAACGAACCAAACATTGACAATGCCACATGAAGTGTTCGGCAGAGAGTTAGCATTTGTCTTGGCAGCACAAACCTGTGGCAAACCTGTGCTACAGGACCCATGGACATCAAAGAAAGTGATCGTTCATGTGGATAAAGTATTCCGGTCCAACTCCCATAAATTGTTATCTGTCTTCAAACTGGGATGAGTATTTGCGCTGTTCTCACGACTAGTTCGACTCAGCTAACTCCCACACTTCGCATAGGGATCCGCAATGGCTTGTTTTGCATGGCAAACAGCCCTGGCTTGCGATGTTGGGATCAACTCTAATGCATAATAATAACAATAAAATAATAATAATAGTTTTATTTTACTCTGGGCAATCATAGATATTGAAATCATAGATATTTGAATAAAACATGCAAAGTATATTTGTTAAAAATAGATTGAAATAATATATAATTTAAGACATTAGCATAAATATAAATTATAATGTAGAAAATATACAATATGTATCAATAAAACTAATTTAAATAATTTAAGACATTAAAACATAATTTCTGTGATTATTTGACTAAACTTAAAATGTTTCTGACCACTGACCGGGCGTTTTCTGAATTGACCGACACATCACCGACTCACGTCGCACCTCAAGAGCTGTTGTCATCTACAATGCCTGTGTGGTCTACTTTCTCATGGCGACGGACAAACAATTAAGTTAACGAGTTGACAGGTATCGATCACGGCAACGGTCACGGCACAGCGCACGATATGTTCGCACAAATGCTAAATAATTAAACAATATCAATTTACCCATCTACTGGATGCCGCTTTATGCGACATTGTGAATGTCAATTTAGGTGCGTGCCAACAGTGGCCTTGTTATAGACTATCGAAGTTTCCTGTTGGCAGCGGTCAGTGACACAATTTAGCATTAACATTTCCCCTCACTTAGCTGTATACAGGGTAATAGAATACATCCACTGCCAATGCCAATAATTATATATTCAGGTGTACTGTATTTTTCATATTTTATTATGTATTATTCAATTCCAAATAAAAGTCGCTATAATATGCGTGTTCGTTCTCGCTCGCTTGTTTGCTCACTCACTCCGTCACTCACTCACTCACTCACTCACTCACTCGCTCACTCTCTCACTTCATTCACTCACTCACTCGCTCACTCATTATTGTGTACCAGTATAGGGTAGTACCATATTTCCCAATTTCGGCGAATATTTTTTGATGACGCTTTTATCACAGCTAGACTATGTTTCTCTTTCAAAAACCAAACATTGTCTAGTTTCCGAAACAAACATTTTAAACTGTTAGCCGCCTATAGGACATACAAATCGGTAATTCAGTAACGTCACTGCGATCACAAAGCTGCTCGCCTGCTTTGAACACTAACATAACTAATAATGAGGCAGGACAGTAAATAACGGGAAATGCTTTTTCATAACGTAGGCCAACGTCAGGCGACGTGTTCAGATAAAACCACTGGGAATAAACAATTATGGATTAACCACTATTTCCGCCAGGTGCATGCCTATGGCATGCGAAGTCCACGGGCCTATGAAAATACATAAGCATTTTGTTTGTGTTTATTGAATATTCCCAACTTCGAAGTGATCTGTCGTTCGCGAGTTTCGCGTACATGGACAATGTGATCGTGGGCAGTGAAAACAAATCTAAAACGCTGAAAGATCTACGTACATACGAAGACGCTTGTAGAGCAGTAACAAGCACCAATAGCTTAGGCGTTTCAGCCACATACACATTGATCTCGTGGCCCCACTGAACCTAGCGTGTGATGGAAAGAACACAATGCTCACTGTGCTCGACATATGGACAGCCTAGCTGGCTGGCAGTATTTCCAACGACAGTGCACGGAAAAGCGGCGAACACAAAAAGCAAGTGCAAACGTGTTGGTACGGCAGTGGATCGCCAGGTAGGGCATATCTGACATCGTTATGTCCGACAGGGGATCGCAGTTCGTCTCTGAATTGCAGCTGGCGGTTTGTCGTCTGATGGGAATTACCCGCGACCCAACTACCGTTATAATCCAGAACACAGTGGCAAGCTGTTTGATAGAACTGATATCGCTCGGCTGCTTCGCAGGACAAATTAAATGAATTGCCGAGTTACCATGAATGATGCTCTGACTGGGTGCGGAAACTAACCTGGACACCTGTGTCTCGCCACTTATAACGGTAACTGGCTAACAGCCGGTGCTTCCGGGCCAATTGATCTTTCAACGAACCAAACATTGACAATGCCACATGAAGTGTTCGGCAGAGAGTTAGCATTTGTCTTGGCAGCACAAACCTGTGGCAAACCTGTGCTACAGGACCCATGGACATCAAAGAAAGTGATCGTTCGTGTGGATAAAGTATTCCGGTCCAACTCCCATAAATTGTTATCCGTCTTCAAACTGGGATGAGTATTTGCGCTGTTCTCACGACTAGTTCGACTCAGCTAACTCCCACACTTCGCATAGGGATCCGCAATGGCTTGTTTTGCATGGCAAACAGCCCTGGCTTGCGATGTTGGGATCAACTCTAATGCATAATAATAACAATAAAATAATAATAATAGTTTTATTTTACTCTGGGCAATCATAGATATTGAAATCATAGATATTTGAATAAAACATGCAAAGTATATTTGTTAAAAATAGATTGAAATAATATATAATTTAAGACATTAGCATAAATATAAATTATAATGTAGAAAATATACAATATGTATCAATAAAACTAATTTAAATAATTTAAGACATTAAAACATAATTTCTGTGATTATTTGACTAAACTTATTAAAAATGATAAATAGTTAAAAACATTAAAATAAATAGATCTAAAAATAATAAAGGCATTACAATAGTTTACACATATCCATATCAGCATGCACGTAAGTTTGTTAAGAATCACTGTGAGTTCTTTTGACACCAGTTAATGAAAAAGGTCTTGGACCTGTTGGTTTTTACTCAGGGTAAAGAATATAGGTCGCATGGTGCTGTAGTTGTAGTTTGATGGTCCGTTTCTCTGACAGGTTGTGCACCTGTGGTAGACGGTTGTTCTGTGAGTATCTAGTTTGTGTCTCTACTGGGACTCGGTTGGTTACATAACACGGAAGACATTGTCCTTTTACTGGTGCCGCGCCGGCGGCTGTAATCCCGTCTGTGGTTGTTTGTTGTTTGGTCCAATCTGTTGATCTTGCTTTCGTCTATGAGTACCTTCGCTCTAGGTGGTGGTATAAAACTGAAGATCATATAGTATTCTATATGCCCGTCCGTCCGTCCGTCCGTCCGTCCGTCCGTCCGTCCGTCCGTCCGTCCGTCCGTCCGTCCGTCCGTCCGTCCGTCCGTCCGTCCGTCCGTCCGTCCGTCCGTCCGTCCGTCCGTCCGTCCGTCCGTCCGTCCGTCCGTCCGTCCGTCCGTCCGTCCGTCCGTCCGTCCGTCCGTCCGTCCGTCCGTCCGTCCGTCCGTCCGTCCGTCCGTCCGTCCGTCCGTCCGTCCGTCCGTCCGTCCGTCCGTCCGTCCGTCCGTCCGTCCGTCCGTCCGTCCGTCCGTCGTCGTCCGTCCGTCTCGTCCTGTCCGTCCGTCCGTCCGTCCGTCCGTCCGTCCGTCCGTCCGTCCGTCCGTCCGTCCGTCCGTCCGTCGTCCGTCCGTCCGTCCGTCCGTCCGTCCGTCTCCGTCCTCGTCCGTCTCGTCTCGTCCGTCCGTCCGTCCGTCCGTCCGTCCGTCCGTCCGTCCGTCCGTCCGTCCGTCCGTCCGTCCGTCCGTCCGTCCGTCCGTCCGTCCGTCCGTCCGTCCGTCCCGTCCGCCCCCGTCCGTCCGCCCCCGCCCGCCCCCCCCCCCCGCCGCCCGCCCGCCCCGCCCGCCCGCCCCCCCGTCCGCTCGTCCTGCCGCCGCCGCCCGCCGCCGCCGCCGTCCGTCCGCCGTCGTCCGCCGCCCTCCGTCCGCGTCCGTCGCCCCCGCCTCCCGTCCGTCCGTCCGTCCGTCCCTCACTCCCGCCCTCACTCACTCACTCACTCACTCACTCACTCACTCCTCCTTTCCCTCTCTCCCTCACTCCCTCCCTACCTCCCTCACTCCATACCTCCGTGCCCCACCCTCATACCCCGTCCCCACGTTCCTCATTAGTTGAATAAATGTTCTTCTTGTTATGATTTTTAATAGTCACATCGGTTCTCGGCATGTGGTTCCGGATAGATACGATACCCTCGCGGCAACACGACGACAATTCGAATGTGACCAATCAGTAACATACAGTGTCACGGAGTTCATCATTGTTGGACTGAACAGTCGGAGCGTTGAGGTTTTTATGTGATCCAGGAAGCTCTTAAGCAGTTGCATTATGTGACGCAAATGTAGATACCAATGTTTCAACTGATCTCTTGTATCAACTAGCCCCGTCTTCCCTATGCGAACGCGTCGATTTATTGACGAACATAGTACCCTTCTAATAGGCCTGTCCTGGTGCTTAACGGTGGTTATTTTGTGAAGAATAAAGTACACGATAGTATAACCATTTAGATAAATATGACTGAGCTTTAACAAATTAAGAACTGCAAATCGTTGAGCTGGCACTAATTAGACTTCCGATAGTGTTGATTAGATCAGCGGCCACTAATTCCGCGCAATTGCGTAACTTGCTGATTTCCGTTTGAAATCAGCGACGTCATAGATAGCTACGTTGGTTACGCTTCCGGTGGGTGGAGGAGGTCATAACATGCTTTCTATATATATATATATATATATATATATATATATATATATATATATATATATATATATATATATATATATCGTGGAGGTGGACGAGGTATGAAAGGCACATTGTCATCGGCGATATCTAAGACCAAACGAAGACGACGACTGCACTAGATAAGTTGATCGGGGGTCGTACATTGCCTCAGGCTCCGGGTGATGCTGGAGCTACGAGTCTCGGGACAGGGAGTCCGGAGGCACCGGGAGAAAATTACGCTTGTGGACCATCCCATACTTGCTGATTTCTTTTCTGCCGCTTTGATTAGAAGTGGGCCGTTGTACGGTGGACTGCGCGGCGCTTAAATCAACAAGATAGTGGATTGTTTAAAGGAATTATACTGCTTCTGTTGGTCGTCTCTGTTTTTCTTCTAGATTCGAGAAGAGGACGTGTGGTGACGGCATTCTAGCACTACGATGTCGCCGATCAAGGAGAGATTTTGTTTCAGGGTAATCGTTTTTTAAGATATGTTCCAGACATCCGAAACTGTACACGTGCGTTGCCGCTGCTGCCATTCCATATCGTGGTGTCGCAGATGTCACCTCTAATCACTAAAGGTGTAACCACAGTTATACTGTATTGACGTGTAGCCACAAATGGCAATCTTTTGCGATTAGGCGGGAACCGGATATTCCGATAGAGTTACTTGTCGTAGAATCGAGAATCGTCATCAAGAAGAGACAACCAGGGAAGGTACTATCTCGTATTATGCCCATGTTGTGGTTGTTGTCCCGTATATTTTCGGGCGACCATTACGTTCTGGCCACGAATAACTACCACTACGTAAAGCCGCTAAGCGTTTTACACATGTGACATACGAATGCTGTCAGAATGCCAACACCGTAGCGAGGCTATCTGATGCATGGTGCCATTGGCGACAGCAGAAATGACTCTTACATGTCGTTTTGTCCGGTATTGACACCACCACGGGTGTCGATCCAGTTTTAAAAGTGGGGGGGGGACGGGGACCAATATATATATATATATATATATATATATATATATATATATATATATATATATATATATATATATATATATATATATAATTACATATATGTATGTATAATATATATATATATATATATATATATATATATATATTATACATACATATATATAATATATATATATATATATATATACATTATAATATGTCATAATATATATTATGTCATTATATATATATATATATATATATATATATATATATAAATGTATGTATATATTTTTTTTATTTTTTTATTCTTGACATGTATATATATATCGCCCCAATCTCTGAACATTTCGGGGGGTAGACTTTGGACCCAACACTGCTTGCCTGATTCATAGAGTGACACGATGCAGAAGTTACAGGGATGCCTGTGTGGGACTTTCCAAACCCACCTTTTGGCAAAGAAATTTGTCATCACTCAAATGTGTTCAAATCAGAAATCCGCTGGTTCCGCCTTAGGCGATATAAGTATCCAACAGTGCGAACAGGCTGCAATCCAAGGGGTGACAGGGCAAACACAAATTAATAATCTATAATGTGTTTGATGGCTAATGCCTATTAATATATCAACACAAGGGTGCAAAATGACAGAGCCCGGCATGATGAATATTTACTGGACTAAGATCAAGTTGCGACCTGCGGCCAACCAAGCAATTTATCTAGTGATTTTCCACTAGGTAGTCGGAAGTTTATATCTGAACTCGTATAATTTTTTTATTAATTTTACTACTAGACCGATGTACAGTTTATAAGAGAAGGGAGAGATCAGTCTCGCTATATCTGCCTTTAAATGTGTTGTATGAACTAAAAAAGAGTGTGAGGACATTTCCTATGCTGACCCCCCTGAGGCTGAAAAGTGGGGGGACGCGTCCCCCTCGTCCCCCACCGGTCGACGCCTATGCTGTGTAAAACTTTCCAATCCAACATTTTGGCAAAGAAATTTGTCATCATTCAAATGGGAATAAGTTACACAAAGTGCAGGAATCCGCCGCTTCTTTCGTAGGCGATAAGCATCAAGCAGGCGAGGGGTGAAAGTGCAACACAAATTTCATCATTTACAATGTGCTTGATAGCTAGAGCCTATAAATAATATCAACACAAGGTTGCAAACTGATAGAGCCCGGTAGCGGCGCAGCCCGGCAAGATGATCATTTATTAAAGTAAGATCAAGTTGCGCGGTGTGGCCAGCCAAGCAATTTATCTAGTCGATTTTCTAATGGGTGCATCGTCGGAACTTCATATCGCGAGTTTATAGTCTAGCCAGTCCCGTGTAGCGGCTTTTAAGAGAGAGAGAGAGAGAGGAGTGGCGAGTCAGGCTATATGCTTCGCAATTTTTCTGAGACGAAAAGTGGGGGACAATTCCTATGTTGTCCCCCATGCTGAAAAGTGAGGGGACGCGTCCCCCCCGTTCCCCACCGATCGACGCCCGTGGACACCGCTGTGGCTACTATTCAGCGTGGTTCACTTCGCAGTTAACAACACCAAAATAAGAACACAGTCCGAAGCTGTGTCATATTTATTGACACTAATTCCGTCCATCCAGAGCGCAGAGTCAACGTGTTCATTTAGAAGGACGTGTGTGGGCGGTTGGTGGTGAAGCGAGGGTGGTGCAGCCTCCTCGACACGCGGTGGGGCAATGGGAACTTGATCTTGCTGTCCTGTTGACAAAACACATTGTTAGGATCAGTCAACCTCCTACAGTGCACGCTGGCTAAGTTGAACTTGAAGAGATCCATGAAGAGATCCATGGAAATACATCTACATGTCAGGAGTTCCACTTATCGGATCTACAATTTACGTTTAGTAATTTATCAATTTCCGGTAGCCTGAATTTTCGCGACCCACACACTAAAATGCGCATGAATAATGCAGAGCGGTAAACATCGACATGCACGAGTGCGTAGCACCGCAGTGTGCACAAAAGACGTGATCAGACCTACAATGTAAACGATTTAAAACGTGCATCACACTCGAGTTTACTTTCACACACACGGAACGACACGTGAAAGGCGTGTCTAAGAGATGAGTGCTTTCATTTCCAACATGAGCACCAACATTTTCATTTCCAACATATGTATGTGTGTGTGTATGTGTGTGTGTGTGTGTGTGTGTGTGTGTGTGTGTGTGTGTGTGTGTGTGTGTGTGTGTGTGTGTGTGTGTGTGTGTGTGTGTGTGTGTGTGTGTGTGTGTGTGTGTGTGTGTTGTTGTGTTGTATGTATGTATGTATGTATGTATGTATGTATGTATGTATGTATGTATGTATGTATGTATGTATGTATGATATATATGCAACACATCATTCCACAACGTAAAAAGCATCCCAGGAGTATATGCAGAATTGTGTTCGAGACGTTGCCTTAAAATATATTTCTCTGCACGACGAACAATTGTTATGCAGTCGACAACACAACGAACAAATACATGGAATTTCTTGAAGTTCGTCCGTCTGTCTTGGATGAAGGGATCCTGGTGTTCGTGTCCGCCTGCACTTGGATGACTGGATCCCCACCACACGCATGATCTGGATAGAGCTGGCCAAAGCACGATGTCTAGCCCCCATGTCACGGTCTACCAATCGGAATAATAAAGACTGAATCGAGGTGCACACGACAATACCGACAAAAATCAGACCCGGGGCGATTCCGTAATTCGAATCGGTTAAAGTATAAACTAACTTGGAATTGGAATTGCTTTGAGCGGAAGTAGAACTGAAATCTTAATATTGTATACGATATTCGAAGTTTCGATTCCATAGCCACACTATTCCAGTTTTTGCTTTTATTTTTGACTACTATTTGTGGCTTCTAAGTACTATTTGTTCGTTTACTGCGTCTCTGGTTTTGCTGTAGACACAGACTAGTTGTTAACGTTGGTCTCTCAGTCAAACTCCCACGTTCCTAACTTTCTTAAGGAAAAGCACGGTGTCTCGTCCCAAAGTCACAAGCTGTCAATCAAAACAACACACGTAAAATCCATCGCGACTCCAGATCTACAATCAAACAAACAATCGCTAACACGAAAGGCGAAGGACGTGTGTGGGCGGTTGGTGGTGAAGCGAGGGTGGTGCAGCCTCCTCGACACGCGGTGGGGCAATGGGAACTTGATCTTGCTGTCCTGTTGACAAAACACATTGTTAGGATCAGTCAACCTCCTACAGTGCACGCTGGCTAAGTTGAACTTGAAGAGATCCATGAAGAGATCCATGGAAATACATCTACATGTCAGGAGTTCCACTTATCGGATCTACAATTTACGTTTAGTAATTTATCAATTTCCGGTAGCCTGAATTTTCGCGACCCACACACTAAAATGCGCATGAATAATGCAGAGCGGTAAACATCGACATGCACGAGTGCGTAGCACCGCAGTGTGCACAAAAGACGTGATCAGACCTACAATGTAAACGATTTAAAACGTGCATCACACTCGAGTTTACTTTCACACACACGGAACGACACGTGAAAGGCGTGTCTAAGAGATGAGTGCTTTCATTTCCAACATGAGCACCAACATTTTCATTTCCAACATATGTATGTGTGTGTGTATGTGTGTGTGTGTGTGTGTGTGTGTGTGTGTGTGTGTGTGTGTGTGTGTGTGTGTGTGTGTGTGTGTGTGTGTGTGTGTGTGTGTGTGTGTGTGTGTGTGTGTGTGTGTGTGTGTGTGTGTGTGTGTGTGTGTGTGTTGTATGTATGTATGTATGTATGTATGTATGTATGTATGTATGTATGTATGTATGTATGTATGTATGTATGTATGTATGTATGTATGTATGTATGTATGTATGTATGTATGTATGTATATAACACATCATTCCACAACGTAAAAAGCATCCCAGGAGTATATGCAGAATTGTGTTCGAGACGTTGCCTTAAAATATATTTCTCTGCACGACGAACAATTGTTATGCAGTCGACAACACAACGAACAAATACATGGAATTTCTTGAAGTTCGTCCGTCTGTCTTGGATGAAGGGATCCTGGTGTTCGTGTCCGCCTGCACTTGGATGACTGGATCCCCACCACACGCATGATCTGGATAGAGCTGGCACAAGCACGATGTCTAGCCCCCATGTCACGGTCTACCAATCGGAATAATAAAGACTGAATCGAGGTGCACACGACAATACCGACAAAAATCAGACCCGGGGCGATTCCGTAATTCGAATCGGTTAAAGTATAAACTAACTTGGAATTGGAATTGCTTTGAGCGGAAGTAGAACTGAAATCTTAATATTGTATACGAGATTCGAAGTTTCGATTCCATAGCCACACTATTCCAGTTTTTGCTTTTATTTTTGACTACTATTTGTGGCTTCTAAGTACTATTTGTTCGTTTACTGCGTCTCTGGTTTTGCTGTAGACACAGACTAGTTGTTAACGTTGGTCTCTCAGTCAAACTCCCACGTTCCTAACTTTCTTAAGGAAAAGCACGGTGTCTCGTCCCAAAGTCACAAGCTGTCAATCAAAACAACACACGTAAAATCCATCGCGACTCCAGATCTACAATCAAACAAACAATCGCTAACACGAAAGGCCACTGTTCATTATGCTTAGGTGCGGTAGTTGTCTCAGGGGTGGTAGATGTCTCTGGTGCGGTAGTGGTCTCGTGTGCGGTAGTTGTCTCAGGTGCGGTACTTGTCTCAAGTTCATAACACATCGGGATGTCGTACAATTCCCAGCGCTTTCCAGGATCCGTCGTGTAGCACCAAGGTTTAGCGTCGGGCATTAAATGGTCGTTACAGGCCATATTTTATTCAAATAAATTTACATGTGTGAGTGTGTGTATGAGTGCGTGCGTGTGTTTATATGTACGAGTGCATGTTGGTGTATGTGTGCTCAAAGAACATTGTAAAAGGATGTCAACAATCCTTCATCTGAGGTCCACAGCGTGGACATCTTAACAAGGCTAAGTGGTATTTTGTGAATATGGAACACATAATGTGTCCACGGGCGTCGATCACTTTTCAGCATGGGGGGACAGCATAGGAATTGCCCCCCCCCCACTTTTCAGCTCAGAAAAATTGCGAGGCATATAGACTGACTCACCACTCCTCTCTCTTAAAAGCCGCTACACAGGACTAGCTAGACTATAAACTCGCGATATGAAGTTCCGCCCACCCATTAGAAAATCGACTAGATAAATTGCTTGGCTGGCCACACAACGCAACTTGATCTTACTTTAATGATCATCATGCCGGGCTGCGCCGCTACCGGGCTCTATCAGTTTGCAACCTTGTGTTGATAATATTTATAGGATCTAGCTATCAAGCACATTGTAAATGATGAAATTTGTGATGCACTTTCACCCCTCGCCTGCTTGATGCTTATCGCCTACGACAGAAGCGGCGGATTCCTGCACTTTGTGTAACTTATTCCCATTTGAGTGATGACAAATTTCTTTGCCAAAATGTTGGATTGGGAAGTTTTACACAGCATAGGCGTCGATCGGTGGGGGACGAGGGGGACGCGTCCCCCACTTTTCAGCCTGAGGGGGGTCAGCATTTTAGTTCATACTACACATTTAAAGGCAGATATAGCGAGACTGATCTCTCCCTTCTCTTATAAACTTTACATCGGTCTAGTAGTAAAATTAATAAAAATTATACGAGTTCAGATATAAACTTCCGACTACCTAGTGGAAAATCACTAGATAAATTGCTTGGTTGGCCGCAGGTCGCAACTTGATCTTAGTCCAGTAAATATTCATCATGCCGGACTCTGTCATTTTGCACCCTTGTGTTGATATATTAATAGGCATTAGCCATCAAACACATTATAGATTATTTATTTGTGTTTGCCCTGTCACCCCTTGGATTGCAGCCTGTTCGCACTGTTGGATACTTATATCGCCTAAGGCGGAACCAGCTGATTTCTGCACTTGTGTAATTTGATCACATTTTGAGTGATGACAAATATCTTTGCCAAAAGGTGGGTTTGGGAAGTCCCTCACAGGCATCCCTGTAACTTCTGCATCGTGTCACTCTATGAATCAGGCAAGCAGTGTTGGGTCCAAAGTCTATCCCCCTAAACCTTGGTGCCCCCTACACAGCATAGGCGTCGGTCGGTGTGGGACGAGAGGGACGCATCCCCCCACTTTTCAGCCTGAGGGGGTCAGCATAGGAAATGTCCTCACACTTTTTTAGTTCATACAACAAATTTAAAGGCAGATATAGCGAGACTGATCTCTCCCTTCTCTTATAGACTCTACATTGGTCTAGTAGTACAATTAATAACAATTATACGAGTTCAGATATAAACTTCCGACTACCTAGTGGAAAATCACTAGATAAATTGCTTGGTTGGTTGTGTAATTTGATCCCATTTTAAGTGATGACAAATTTCTTTGCCAAAAGGTGGGTTTGGGAAGTCCCATACAGGCATCCCTGTAACCTCTGCATCGTGTCACTCTATGTTGGGTCCAAAGTCTACCCCCCCAAATGTTCAGTGAGTGGGGCGGGTCATGGTCCCTCTTCAAATATATATGTTACCAAGATAACTATTTTAAATAGCATAACATAAAGGCCTTTGTTTATTTTAGAATTAACACCAGACCAACAATGAATTGTGTTTTATATTTACAAAAATAAGTTATATGTATTTCAGGTCATATATATATATAAATTATTCATGTATATACATAAATAAAATAATAAACATGTATATATATACATATATATAAATGACATAATATATATATTATGACATATTATATATACATATATGTAATTATGTATATATAAATTGGTCCCCCGACCCCCACTTTTAAAACGGGATCGACGCCCCTGAATGTGTCCACGTTTCGATTAATGATTTATGTCTACCATCATAAATCGGCACAGAAAAGCATAATTACGGTAGCCTATTAATTTTGTTTCAAATATAGTTCTACAAAAAATTGACCAGGGCCGGTTGTGTAAGTCGTGGACGATGCATGTGCACATTGTCGTCTGCATTTAATGGTTAGGTATTAATTAAGGTATAATTTACTTTCCCTTTCAGTTAGTGTTTATTTTTATACTTTCATAATGAATGACATTGTTCATTACATTGAGGTGAGGTAGTTGCTCAGGGGCGGTATGTGTCAGGTGCGGTAGTAGTAGTATCAGATGCGGTAGTTGTCTCATGTGCGGTAGTTGTCTCAAATCATTCACACATTGGGATGTCGCACAATTCCCAGTGCGTTCCAGCATCCGTCGTGTGGCACCAAGGTTTAGGGTCGGGGCATTAAATGATGGGACGATATAGAACTTAGGCCTACATTATAAATAAATAAACAACTGTAACTTGGCAAAATACCAAATGTATATGTTATAATATGCAAATTAGCTATTTATCACGAAACAATGGATTTCAGCGTTGCGGACAGGACAAATGTTTTTTAAAGTTTTCTCGTGGTGTATTTAACTTTAGGTCAATTTCTGTTGTTGACAGCATTAGTGTTATGTCTAAGATGCAGTTTTAATTTTTGTTAATGTGAAGCCATACAAAATCCACTTCACAGACCCAAGGTGTCCTGTCCGCAACATTTTCGGTCGAAGTTTTAATTTCACACAAAAATAGTTGGATTTGAAAACCCAACCTTTATATTCTCTTAGCTGGGGTATATCTGAATAATATCAACCAAAAGTAAAGACAAAAATATAACACACTTCATGGGAAACCACAACTCATTTCTGTTGCGGACAGGACATAAAATGACTCAAGTGATTTTTGAAAAGAAAACTGTTATTAATCATGACTTTCCTATCTTATGGACTAAGTTAGCCTAGTGGCTTAAGCAGGGTTGGCACATTTTTCCCACCCTGGTAAATACCGGGTGGTAATTACCGTCCTGGGAAAAACCTCAAATAGTGGTAAATACCAGATTACCTGGGAAAACTCTTAAAAGGGATTAAATTTGAACCATTTTTGCAATACAAGTTACTGTACTATCACCATAATGATACATGTGCAATTATGCATCAGTACTGGTTGTTTTCGAACAATCATTATTGTAGTAAGACTTCAAGTTCAGTAACAAAAATGTCTGACAGAAAGTGCCTGTCTACTCTGGTCTACTGATTCTGGGATACATGGCTTCCCAGCAGATTACAAGTTCAAATATTAAACTGGAGCTGATTTGGGCTCACAAAGACAATGACTACAGGCAGTTATTCTGTATTTGTCCCTTAGTCTGAATGTCAAGACATGGTAACTAATGTTTGCCGAGTGGGTAAGGTAGAGCCTGCCAATGTCCAGAGACCAACATTTCTTTTGTTCCTTAAACAGATTACCAACTGGCACCTGACAGTACTAGACTTTAATCTAGTACTTGGCTTTGTCCCTGAATACTATAACAACAGAACTGGGACTATAAGATGCATTTTAAATCATTTATATGCAAAGTGAAAAAAGTCCTGTCCGCAATGCAGTTAATTACCCACCTCGGTCATTCTTGAAAATTTTGGAATCAAATTTCCTCCAAAATATCCTATGGCATTTAGGTATAAATATGCAGGGTTTAATATCTTAGAAAAATAAGTGGATGGACAGAACTTTGGGTTTTTCTAACATACAATAAAACTCACTTCACTTTCTGTCCTGTCCGCAACGCATTTTATTTCACATTTCCCCCCCCAAAATTGAAATTCCAAAGATCTGATTTTATTATCATATGAAGTGGTACCAAAGTACTTCACTTTCATGCATTCAAACTTTTAAAATATACCTAAGAATAATTTCTGTGAAAGAAACAAGTCTCTAGATGTCCTGTCTGCAACAAAACGAATACCGTGAAATGGCCCATGTGATTTTGTTCAATTAAGGCAAGGTGAGGCAGCTAAATAGGGTATTTTTTAATTTAATAATTTGGGCAAACTTAGCTATCCAGTTACAACGGATATGTCATTGGGAATAAAAAATGTTTGGAACTTTTTTCACTCGGACCCACCATTGCTATGGTAACCAAACAAAATGACTGCCATAATGGTTAAATATTGCACATTTTGTGCACCGTACCCAGTCATTACTGTAGAACATACAATGATAATTCTTTCACTGTCCTATTTAGACTACTTTATATTACACAACTACAAGATATTTTGAATATTATTTTGATTTTTTTAATATATATATTTTTAAAGTGATTTTTTTATGTAAGTATACATTTTGCAAAATACTTAAGCAAATGTTTACAAATATCTCGTTGTAGTTGCATGAAGAAAGTAATGCAGAATGTTCCAGTTTTACATTTGGAAAGTTTCCAACGTCAAATTTTACATTTTTTGCCAAACCAACTGCCGACCACAGATAACAGAAGTTGATAGTACCGTAACAAAACAAGAACACAGTCCGATACTGTATCATATTTATTGACACTAATTCCATCCATCCAGAGCGCAGAGTCAACGTGTTCATTTAGAAGGACGTGTGTGGGCGGTTGGTGGTGAAGCGAGGGTGGTGCAGCCTCCTCGACACGCGGTGGGGCAGTGGGAACTTGATCTTGCTGTCCTGTTGACAAAACACATTGTAGGATTATTGTAGCCATTTGAACTAATAACTGCGCAGAATTTGTTTTGTACCATTACAGGCTAATATTCTGCATATCAGCTTAAAAATAATTAGACCTCAGAGACATCACTCAATTATGTGAACAACAACAGCTGCTAGTAACCCTGTTGGTCCCGGTTTTAATGGATCTGAACTGGCGACTAGATGGAAGGGGATTAAATAGGACATGGGCTGGATGGGATGAATCAAGAGAGATGACTGACCCCTCAAAACTAGTCTGTTGTGGTCTAACTCTTGTATTGTGTAATGTACAATATACCACAAAGGTGGATGTTAATCTTGAAACATAAAAGGGTGCTATAAAAGGTTTAATGTGTTTCACACTTGAATTCACTTTCACAGTCATGGAATGACATGTGAAAGGCGACAAATGGAGTTACTCTCAGCACTTCTTCTAGCTCATCGCCACACAACAGTGGCGTGTCTAAGGGATGAGTGCTTTCATCTGTAGGGCATTCTCCAAAACGTATCATTTAGAAATGTTGTGTTTAAAAATGGACCCGTTTCAAAATATTGCTTTTAACCATTTCATTACTATGGCCTTCTTTATTGCATTCCCAGTGAGGTTTTTGTGAAGATACTAATAGAATCAATGCAAATAAAAATTCACTTACACCTATGAACATCAACACAAAAGGTAGAATACTCAACAAGTCAAATGATTGTTTTGTCATGGCAATGAAAGTCTGAGATCTCAAATCTTATTCTGGTAACTGCCAGCATCTGACAAAATATCATTACTAAAACTTCAAAATATAGACTTAACTGTCTCAACACTTGAATTCACTTTCACAGACATGGAATGACATGTGAAAGGCGACAAATGGAATTAATCTCAGCACTTCTTCTAGCTCATCGCCACACAACAGTGGCGTGTCTAAGGGATGAGTGCTTTCATTTCCACCACATTCACCTGAGATTGAATATAAACTGTATGTAACTATACAAGACTAGTCCCTTTCAAGCAGTGTTTGAAGAGGTGGAAACTGGAATATTATCAACATGGACACAGTTAATGTATGTGAAAAAAATATTCCAGTACATAAAAAACATTCTAACTTGACTGACTACCACCCACTACTACCCAGTAGTTCATGCAGAATGTTTTTTAACAAAGTTATTTAACAAAGGTTTCCACTACACAACATGCAGTCAATTACACCAGTAAGACACTATAACTATAGCACATACGTGGAATTGCTTGATGTTCGTCCGCCTGCACTTGGATGACTGGATCCTCTCCACACGCATGATCTGGATAGAGCTGGCACGAGCACGATGTCTAGCCCCCATGTCACGGTCTACCAATCGGAATAACATAAGACTGAACTGAGGTGCTTACAACAATCCTGACCACTGGGTCTTTGTTTTCAATGTAAGCAGTGCACCATTACCATTTTATTAAGTGTATAAAGAATATGAACATTATTTTAAAAAATTGTGTGAAAGGAATTGTAATAAAAAATAGAACTACAATCAAGTTAATTGAAATTGGTGTTTTTAAATTAATGTCAGGTCTGCCATATATGGCAATATTTTGTCCAAGACGACAAAAACTCATCACAGAAATGCACATGAAACAAAACTGTATATTCTAACAGCTGTGGTGAATATGCTTCAGATTTATAAATTAAATTTCAGCACAACGCTCATTTAAATCGGTCAATGTGATCATCATTAGCACATTCACAACTTTAGGTAAAATACTATGTTCACATTACCATTTAATTGCATTTAATTGGTTCAAACTAATAAACGTTTTTATCAGAATAAATGGTTCATTCCGACTCCCAATTCAGAAATTGGGCAAAATGGAAGTAGTGTAACTGGTTGATGTGAACACAATGGTTTGTAATTTTAATACAGAACTGTATGCTGGCATCAACTTTGATTTCACAGCCACTATAGTATTTTTTGGCTTCTGAAGTGCAATAAAAATGCATATAAGTATACACACAGTGAGAGACAACAGGAAATCTTCACAACTATCTGTACTAAACTTGCAGTTGTACTTTCCTAAATAATAAGTACATTTAAGAACATAAAACATTCC
Organism: Ridgeia piscesae; assembly: GCA_025642075.2. Lineage (NCBI taxonomy): Eukaryota > Metazoa > Annelida > Polychaeta > Sabellida > Siboglinidae > Ridgeia > Ridgeia piscesae. Next base: position 777,912 of record JAODUO010000027.1, on the reverse strand, counting down.
AGGCATCATAACTATTCACCAGTATACGGGATCTTTGGTTTCAATGTAAGCAGTCTACCTTTAATTTTCTTTAGTGGACGAAGAATATGTACAATATTTATTAAAAAATAGCTGAAATTTTCTCAGTGTGGGTGGAATTAAATCAAACCCAGGTTTGCTTATATGTCAGTAGTCTGTGCAACACACCCCAAGACTCATAATAGAAACAATTACCTTACAAAGTAATATATATCTATTTCATTGTCTGTGTGAACAAAATCTGGGACTTGAAAATATTATTCAACAACTATATATCCTAACGCTAGTAGTGAACATGCTTCAGATTTATAAATTCAATTTCAGCACAACGCTCATTTAAATCGGTCAATGTGATCATCATTAGCACATTCACATTTTATTAAATTGCATTATGTTTTGTTCAAACAAATAAATGCTTTTGTAATATTAGTAATTGTTTCTATTACTCCATGCCAAGTTAACACCTCCCCATAAATTCCCCTTTCTCAAGTATAGTGCAGCTTTTATTGCACCTTCTCGAAAACAAAAACAAGGATAGAAAGAAGAGTACATACAGCACTGGGTGACGGCTCCAGCTGTCGTGAGGTCACGGTACTCGCGGTACATGTTGTGTGTACCACTGCGGGAACTGTAGCGCAGCCAGATGCCAAAGTTCTTGATCACCAATGGGTTCTTCTCATAAATCTATAACAGGTAATACATAATCATATGGTAACCCAATATGAATATGCACAAGCAAGGAGCACAACCTTGTAAATTCTGTAACAGAGACAACATTAAAATACAGCAACCACTGAACTATACATTCAAATTAAACACACACACTAGACTTTGTATTTATGATTTGCATATTTTAGAAGCGCTTCACACAATCAGTAGTTTAAAAAAACCATTATAAATAGGAAGATTTCTTGTGGGAAGTCAATAAAATATTACAAATACCAAACAAGCATGTCTCGCACTTGAATTCACTTTCACAGTCATGGAATGACATGTGAAAGGCGACAAATGGAGTTACTCTCAGCACTTCTTCTAGCTCATCGCCACACAACAGTGGCGTGTCTAAGGGATGAGTGCTTTCATTTGCACCACATGTTTGTGCATGACTAACAACATGACTGCATAGCTAAATGATCAGGGACTAGCAAAAAAAACACAAAAAATAAACCGACTCCCTTAAATGAATTATGATAACAGTCAACGCAAGTTTATAGATAATCAGTGTATCTTCGGGTGATAGTACCTGCTGAATGAGGACAATTTCACCAGCCATCTTCTTCATCTTTTTCAGCATACTGACGAAGTACCAGTACCGAGACTTGGCGGTGACACGGTCTGGTGCAAATATGCGCATCTGGTAGAGTGGAGGCACACGCAGCTTCGGGGTCGGCAGCAGCCGCCCGATCACCTTGTATTCCTTCAACTGAAGCACGCAAAAGAGCAAATAAAAGAATGAATAAACAATTGTCAGTCATACCACACATTTATTAGCATTTAGGCGGAGGCCAGTATGGCTTGTCTGTAGACTGTTGTGATGCGATTATAATAATGTGTAAACCTGGCCAACCAATGCAGCAAATGTCTAAATTGAGGGACGCATTGGTCGCTATCCCAACAAAGACTGTAAAAAACACTGGGCAGATATCGTCTGATATACACCAGGGGTAGACAATAAGGTGTTGTACTCAATGGCCTGGGGGGCCATTGGATTTTAAGTTACTAGCCCGAACTTTTTTTGCAAGAATACCCATTAATTCTTTAAAAAAAAGTACATTGTACAATAAAATACATTTGTTTATATTTAGAACATTAAAATAGACACTGCAGCTGAAATGATGTTTAAAAAAACGCGTTTTTGCCATTTTCTTATTCTTTTGTAGGTATTCTATCAATAAGTCACTTTTATAATAATTACATACCTCTAAGTGACTTTTTTATGATAACAAAATGAGCCCCTATCGATTGTGAAATACGTTTTAATTTTGAAGACGCAGGATGTGTTTGAAAATATGCGATGTTTAAACCTTAATCCACAAGGGGTCGTTGTGACATGCTCAGCACATTTGTCTATTCGTTTTACACATTAGGATAGCAACAATAGTAAGGGAGAACGCGAAATTCAATGACAAATATTTATTTTGGTACCACTTGGCTATTACTTCAAAATCTGAAGCGATATCTTAGCTAATTCACTAGGAAGGTGTCCACCTTGCGTCGCCAGCAGCGACACTGTGTGGAGTTATGGAGAACTTGCAAACAAGATGGTGACTAGTTTCGACTGTCGCAGATTATGTTTAATTGTTGCACGGGAGTGACAACTGATGGAAACTATCTAACACAATGGTGAATAATTCGACTGTTCAAACCATTGGCCCATCGGGCCAGTAAAATATGAAAAGTGGTGACATGAACTGGCCCAACACCCTCAAAACATGCGTCGGGCCATCACTAATGTCGACCCCTGCATACATTGTCTTTAATCAAAATTGTCATACTGATGTCTCAAAATTTGAATTCACTTTAGCAGATACAGAAGACCTGCCAAAGGCGACAAACTGAGTTGCTCTGTGCACATCTTCTTAAACAGTGCCACACAGTAAAGTGACATGTTAGGGATGAGTGCATTGTTATATGTTGATGATAATTACAAGAAACTACATTTATTTCGGCCAACCTTGATTTTGCAGATATAACCAAATGTGTGCTTAAATGTTACACGCCTCAGATCCATCATTATGCATATTTATGTACAAAAATTCGAATGCCACAAAATAATACATCTTAGTGCACTTTGAAGCCCAAACACTGCCGACATACATCAGTGTGTACCACAGCAGACGTGTTACTGTGTCAATGCAAACTTCGACGCAATATTTTTTATAAAAAAAACAATAAATGGGAAAAAAAATTTAGCTTGCCAGAGTCACAGCTATATGTAACGCCAATGCGCTCACAAATTACCGCCCAATATCTAACATCACGTTTGTGGCGAAGACGACTGAGCATTTCGTTGCATAACAGGTACAACATTTCATGGAGGAGAACGGTATTTATGGGATTTATCAAAGTGCATACCGTGCGCACCATAGTGCGGAAACCACACTCGTGCAGATACACAACGACATCGCCATTCGATTGACTGTGCTCCTCGTGCTACTCGATTTAAGAGCAGCCTTCGACACCATCGACCATACAATACTGCTGCGACGGTTGTCTGGATTCGGGTTATCTGGGGACGTCCTCGCCTGGCTGACATCTTACTTACTTATTTACTTACATCATTGTGATCGGACATATGTCGTACGAGTAAAGAGTGGCATGTCGGAATCAGACATCATAACTACAGGAGTATAACTACAGGAGTGCCACAAGGGACAGTCCTTGGACTACTACTGTTCAACGCGTACATCGCACCACTGACGACACTTTTACAAAAGCACAATATTCGCCACCACCTATACGCAGACGACACCCAACTGTACATCACTTTCCCACCAACCGACCACACACAAGCCCTCGCACATATGGAAGCCTGCGTACAAGACGCGAAAGCATGGCTCTGTGATAACGGACTCGTGATGAATAACAACAAGTCACAAGCCATTCATCAAGCCTGCGTACACCAACCTCGTTAACCCACGTCAACATATGTGGCCAGCTCGTCGAAACTTCCCCCGTTATACGGGATCTAGGATTCAACGTCGACGCAAACCTAACTATGACGTCACAAGTGGCCAACGTGTGTCACTCTGCCTACTACCATCTGCCATGAATCGCCAAGATACGAGACTCCATCAGTACCACTGTATGTAAGAGTCTCATACACGGACTCGTAACTTCGCGACTTGACTACGGCAACGCAATATTATACGGCATAAGTGATCGTCACATGCACCGTCTGGAAATGGTCCAGCGGTCTGCGGCACGAATTGTCAGGCAAATTCGGCGGGGCGACCGGCAGTCCATGACAACAATACTGCGGCAGTTACACTGGCTGCCTGTCAGAAAGCGAATCGATTTTAAAATACTTGTACTTGTGCACAGGGCCATATATAATGGCACGCCGGAGTATCTTGCGGCACTGCTATGCCGCCACACACCTCCCCGTTCGCTGCACTCTGCAGGCGGGTTACTGCTAGAGGTGCCCAGAGTCAACCTGGAACGTTTCGGCCGCCGTGCATTTGCCTGTGCAGGACCCACTCTGTGGAACAAACTTCCAAGGAACATACGTGACAACAGCAACATTACACAGTTCAAGAAGCAATTAAAGACACTTTTATTTTCCACATAACTAGTTTCACACAACGAACATTATATTTTAGCTAATTTATTATTACAATATATACATATATTATTTATCTTATTTATTTTTATTACTATCAGTGCAGTATAGCGGGTTCTAATGTTTTGTCTGTAATGTCTATGTTTAATAATCCTTTTTTTAAAATAATTATAGAATTTATACATAGCCAATTTTACACGGTTTTTATGATAGTGTCTCATTATTTTATATTATTATCATTATTACTGTCACCATTATTTTAATCAGTATACGCAAATTTACATGTATGTACACACCCGTGAACGAGACAGCCGTGCTGGATTTGATTGTGTCAAAATAAAGTTATTATTATATTATTATTAAATATAACACACAAAAGGAAGAAATTTAAAAACGGAAAAAAACCTGGTTCAGTGGCTGTGCCAGCCAGTCAAATAGGATTACACAGCAGAACGGCACATAGGTACATTTTCTTTCTGTGGGAACCCCAGCACTCAAGAAATAATTACACAGATTTACATGACGACCAGAGTAGAAGAGGATAAGTGGGTACCGGTCAAAACGGCGACATACCCCGCCGATTTGGTTGTTTCCAAAACGGCGACAAATTTGTCGCCGTGTTGGATACAAGTCAACACAGTGTTTTGGATCAGTTGGATTGTCACTGTTTAGACGTGTTGCCGTTTTGGATTTGTCTCCATTTTGACTTGTATCCGGATAATTGTGTATGGGAATGCGTCATTTTTTTAATTAGGCACCTATGCAGAATTCAGACCCACCTCAATTTTACTATTATAACTATATCTTTGCCAACATTTGGTACTTGATTTTGTTAATTCATTCATTTAACATCATCTTGCAGACTCTTGAGGTCGAAAAGACAGCGCGGTCGGCATAAACAAACTGTTTATCACTCATTCCATGTGCACGGCGCAGTAACACATGCACCTTTGCGCATGAAATCGGAGCGTGCTATTTGGGTCTCAAATTGCAATATTTATTTTACATAAATAGGATATCCCATAAATATACCTGGGAAAGCTGATTGATTATGTTTAGGATTAGAGATATGAGGTATCCAATATAAGCAAATATACAGTTATAATGGCAAAATTGAGGTGGGTCCGAATTCTATATGTGCCCTACCTAGACCCAGACTGATGAAAAATAAAAAATAAATCGGTTTTAAAAGTAACTTACTACTAATTAGGCCTAACCTATCACAACTGATCACGGGTTCTGGAAATAGCCACTGGGAATAGCAATGGCTTATTAAATGTGTTGTAAATGTAATCTTTCAAATATCGGCGTAAACAAATCTACATCAAGATTGTCGCACAAAATACGTATACCGGTAAAATCTGGCGTCGTGAGTCGTTCACGTCGGCAGTCACACTCACAGCCCCCCACTCACAGTAGCTTTAGCTTATTACCAGTGGACTATTAGTGGCCGGGAAGGCCCCAATACACTACTTCTTCTAGCGTCATCACAACAAGGTAATATATTAAAACCTTATACATGCATACAACCAAAGTCAAATATTTATTAAAACACACATTTGCAACAATTTAGTGTTTTCTAATGGATCTTACCTCACCCCTGGCTTTCATGATGGCGGAACACGAGGAAAGAGATCGAACCACGTGGTTCTCATCACACGATCCCGCGATTTTGCGAGATTTTGCATGTTTTTGGTATGAAAATTTGAAATGAAAATTGAGTTACGAATTTTTATTTTTATTATCAGATCTACGATTAAATAATATATTTTCAATAGTAAGGGGAAATTTGTAATTCATGGCAATAGTGTGTTTAAACGAGATTTACCCGCCTCGGCGTTGTCGCCCGAAGCCAATGGCCGGTGCTGACGAAACGTGGCTGCATGAATTGCAATCGACGGGGTATAAATAACAGTACAACGAATATACAATCAATGTAAGGTGTCATTTAATGTAATGGGAAACACGATATATAGTGTGATCATTAGGTATTGGTTTTAATGATTTCTAAAGTAAAGGAAAAACTTATGTTAACATTTTATTTCGCCGTGGAAAAGTACACGGTCGAACTTTGAAGACGACGTAGCATTGCGAACGTGCTGCGATGTTTATTATGGTTTGGAAGAGTTTAACACTACAGTCACTGAATCATTAATGAATGTTATGCTTTTTGTTTTCATGTTGACAACAACCAAGGGTATATTTGTCGTAAATAATAGTTGTTTGATTGTGTGAATTTTAAAAAATTGCCCGTTTTCCATTCTTTGACAGGTGAGCCGTGAGATAGTCGTTTTTTCACTTTCACTGTTTCAGCACGTGTCAATTGCTATGAGTAATGAATGCATGATCTGGCCATTGTAACCTAAGTGGGCTTTCCTTTGATGAGGCAGCAGATACACAAAATGCATTATACACTCACTGATATTCTGACCAGCCTATTTCAGCAAAAACAAAAGCATGGTGTTAGCCCTGCTTTAGCATTGGCTTGGGTTTTACTGATCAAGTTTGATAACTTAGTAATATTAACCTAGCAAAACAACATATTTTGGCAAATTGCACCCACTAATATGTATTGTTACTGACCAGTTTGGCCGACAGTATCTACATATATTTGACTGTATATTTCAGCCGAGACAAGTGGGCTATTATTTGCTTTATTATTGGCGAAATGGCACATATGTTTAGCATGAATTTAGCAAACTGCCATCACATGAGGATACTTACTACATTATGTGTGCATGTCTACAGGGGATGACCACACAAGAAACCTGGCAGCACAAATGATGGATGATAGAGCACTGCTGGGACTAGGTCCACAGGCAGATGGCATTGCACAACACACGGTAGGCTCTTAGTCAATGATTTTTCACTGAAACTGACCCAGACCAAATTTAATCTTGTCCATTAGTCCGCAACAAGGGCTGAGGTCAATTTCATTAAATAAATTCCCACTCCAATTCATTGCAATTCCTTTCATTCAGTTCTAATTCAAATTCTTTCAATTACAATTTTTCCAAGTCCAATTTTTCAACTCCAATTCCCATTTATGCTCCAATGCACATAACAAAAGTTAACCATGAAAAGATATGATTAATGGCATACAGGGGAGTGATAATTGTAATAGGGCCTGCAAGTGGGTCACGATACATGGCGTGACTTCGCGCGACTGGAGCTTATTGGGGACTAAGCGAGACTAATTGGGGACTGGATACAAGAATAATATTCTAACGATGGATGACAGTTGTAGCTTATGACTGATGAATACTAGGAAAATCAGTTCATAAATATCGTGTAAATTTCTTATCTTAAATGTCCGATTTAATATTGAGTTTATCACACTAGATCATAGACACAGCGATTTACATAGTGCAGATAATCGACACGATGCTAGGCTGTATGTGTCTTTTACGGGATTTGCGTTTTACATTGCTGTACGTTGTGGTTTCGATAAACACTTATATCTGACAAGTTGTCTAAATGCACATAATCATAACACATGTATACGTTTGGCCCAAACAGGTTGTACTGCACGAAAACTGGCACTCTTCATTATTAGTCAAGATCGCCAAACACAAGTACTTGCCGCTATTGCCATGGCAACCACCTTAATAATGGATTGAAATTCATGATTTCCGTGTTCATTGTCACCGGCAAAATGTTCCACTGCTTCTGCTTGTAATAATCCTTCGGACAATATAACTGAAATACGCTATTTCTGGACAGTTCGATTATTCCGACCAAAACAAAGTCCTATATGTTAACATGGAGTATATGGACCTCCTGCCCCCAACTGCTCCCAGCCTCGTTTTCGCGCGCGAGACTTGCACGCCCTATTTTTTTGAAACACTAGATCAGCACATTAAAATGGATTTGACTCACTGACATGTAGCATAATAACATATGCAGAAATAAGATAAACAATTACTAGATAACTCAGAATATTTCAAAGCATCAACCCTGCAGTGTTTAAACATCAATACAGGCAAGGTGTTACAAACTGATTGAGTAGCTAGGAAAAACATAAAACCACTGAGTGGCTACTAGATGGTACTGGCTGGGTAAAATAGGAATATATATATTTTTTAAATTTGTATAAATGATGGTTGTCACATTGTGATTATAATCTACAAATGTTGTCAGACTTCACTTCATTTCTTAGTTTTGGTTGTGCCTGAACACTGTTACTGCAGAATCAGGCATACGCGATACCATGATAAATTAGCATTAGAACGCAGATAACCCGTGCCCCATTTAATGACAGGCTAGCCTACGACTATGTAAACATTGCGTCTGTGTGCGAGGCCGAGAGCCTACATGCGCCGGTGACAGTATGAACGTTGTCCAAAACACTTGCCTTTATTACAAGATTGTTTTACAAAGTCGACCGCTGCAGGAATGGTCATTTACAACACTGTTAAATGTTTCACAGTATAACTACTTAGATGTCTTTCCATTGTGTTATGTGAACTAGCGTTTTATCATGCAGACAACAACGACATTGCCTATCACCCATAGCCAACGGCAATGTGGAACAAGATCGCTGATTGGGTGAATAATGAGTGATTCACGCTATTCGCCAATCATGCGAGCGTTTACAAAATATGACTTCCACAGTGCATGGAAGTCTTCGTGTATGCATGACAACATTTTAGACACATTGCGTTATAAGTTATAGATAAAATGTAACAAAACAAACATTAATAAATAGACTAATGTTATTAAGGTCTTTCTATTTTTCTGTGAAGGATCTGATTATGGAAATGTCGATGGTGATCAGTATGGCGATTGAAACCACTGGCCCAACAGGCCAGTAGAATTTAAAAACTGGTGACCCGAACTGGCCCGACAGCTTTAAAACACGCATCGGGCCAGTGCCAATGTCGAACCCTGGTTTGCAATGGTAATCTTGGACTCGCTGGTTACACTTAGGACTGTTTGGAGATATCCTTGCTTCAATTGAGGTACCTGGGTAGTTCTAGTGTTTGCTTAGCATGTGGTACTGGGAAAGTGTGATTGTTATCTGGGCAATTTCAATGGTTCTTTGAAGCAGTCCACAGCTAGCACTCATACACACAAGGCACTGAAGGCAGTAGGACAAGCCTAATTGAGTTCCCATTTATCAATTTCATTGCTGGGTAATGTTTGACCAGCAGCTTCATTGTCCAATTTTTCTTGGTCATTAAACACCATTGCCTGCGCAGCAATACTCCCAACTGTCTGTAAATCATCCTTCACAGCATCACAAAAATATGAGATGCTCAATTCGTTTTCCTTCAAGTTCCAGTTCAATTAAGAATCTTTCAGTTCCAATTCAATTTGTTTCGTTCCATATTTTTTTATTCCTGCTCCAATTCCGGAATTGAATTGGAAGTGAATTGAACAGTTCCAATTCTTTTTGAATTGACCCCAGCCCTGTCCGCAACTATGTCATTCGAAGCACCAACATTTTATCACTAAAACCATGGCACAAGAAGATTTTGTTCACGATGATTGGAAATTATTGCAGGTGGAAGTATAAATTTATTTCTATAATACTGGGTTCAGTTACAACGCATTGTAAACTATTAATACAGGTTACTTAGTTTCTTTCCTGTTATTATTGTGACGTTTTATTTGTCAGGCACTGCAATACTTCGAGCAACTAAAGAACACCTGTGATGGCTGGCAGATGTGTTGCACTGCTCTCGCATCCGGCACCTACGCAGAGTAAGTAGTCTTTGAAAGTCCGTGGGTTAATATACCACGGTGTGTCAAGATAAGTACCAGGGTAAAATAAAAGTGTACAGGGTGATACTGCTTTCTCCAGTGGATCAGAAGGTTGTATTAATTTGTAATGTAATGTCATTTTATGCTAACACAACTGAGTTTTGTAACAGCAGAAAACCAGCTGTGATTATTTATTTTGGAGTGTGACATTTATTTTGGAGTGTGACAAAACATGAAATTAAGTATATTTCCTGCACTGAATAAGTGATATTACAATATCATATTATTGTTGTCTATCCGATGGCCGTATCACAAATTTGAATAGTGATACCAGCTTCACAAGTGAGTTGCTTGGAAGAATAGTTTTGTGGACAGTCACTACTGTAAAACAACAAACTGAATGGATGATGTAACTGAATTATTTCACTCTGTTCTGGTTATTTTCAGTAACGATCACGTGAAATTCTTTTGTCTTCAAGTGATCGAAGATTACCTAAAGACCAGGTTAGTTTTATTCATATAATTTTATGATGGTAAACATCTTTGGAATGGGCACTGCTCAATTTCCCCAATAAACAGTTTATTTAACCTGATTGATTGAACCCTGGTTAGTCATGCTTCGATGTAACAGGCATGTGGACAGTGCTTCAGTATGACACAAGTAATTTTATTTCCTAATCCATGTCCATATGATGCAAAATACAATTCAAAAGATGAGCTCGCTACCAGAGAAGTGCAACACTTATCAAGCTGGTAGCCCAGTAAATTAAACTCAAGTACATTTTTTTAAAGAAATATCGCGCAGTAGAAGGCTTTTGACACTATCGACAAATAGATTATGCTAAACTAAAGGTTTTGGGATTGACTGCATAGAACATAATGATTCTCAAGTTATCTCGATCAGTGTCACCTGTCTGAACCATTGCCGGTCAATATTGGGGTGCCTAAAAGGTCGGTCTTAGGCCCTGTGCTATTCTTGCTTTACATAAATGATCTGTCCACAGTCACTGAATCATGCAGTATAAACATATTTGCAGCCGACACTGAAATAGATTCAGCCGCAAACCACAGTGTTCCACTCGGCTAGAATCCATTGTTAACAGTGATTTATGCAAAGTCAAACAGTATTTTGATGTTAATAAACACAAATGTCAATTCATGTTAATTGGCACACATCAGTCCATTGCCAAGATGGCTGATGTTAGAATTAATATCAACAATCAACCACTTAAACATATGTTAGTGCCCAAGTACCTTGGTATGTAATACTATGTATATCGACGCGAACCTAAAATGTCATCCAAGATAGGAATCCTAAGATGTCTACATAAAATAGTACTAACTGACACTCTTATACATTTCTATAATGCGATAGTTCAACCACACTTCGAATATGGAGATAGATGTAATCTATGATACATGAAGGGTATTTTATAATGAATTTATTTTAACTGTAATTATAGTTTATTAATATATTTATTATTTATTTATTATTTAATTTTATCTATTTATTGCTGATAAGTTTAGCTTATGAACTAAGATTTTTAGAAGTTTTATTTAATTATCTATTTATTATCATTTAACATTTCGTCTTTACGTGCAAGTTTAAATTGATTATGAATATTTTAAATATGTGTGTGTTACAATGTATTTTATGCGCCTCTGAGCAGAACTTTTTCCAGATATACGGCACTTTACAAATATAAATTATTATTATTCAGCCTCAATAAAAACCAAAACAAGATTACAACAACTACACACAAGAGCTGGTAAACTCATATCAGGATGTGGTCCTAGAAAAAACAGAAGCACTTTGTTTAAGACATGAAGATGGTTATCACTACAGCAAAGAAGGGATTTTAACAAACGTGTTCTTGTGTACAAGTGTATAAATGGTTTAGCACCATATTTGTGTGATGTCTTTACATCAAATAATCGTTGATATATTATACAAGAAATGCCACTCGGCCGACTGAGGTGAAATACCCAAGACCAGAACTGCCTACTAGTTACTACCAACGCAGTTTCAACATGTCTGGCTTGAAAATATTAGCACTTGAAATTAAAAACAGTTATTCTGTCCGTACACTCAAGAGAATAGTTATGTGAGTGCTAAACCAACTTTTACAAATGCACATTGTTCTTATCTGTTTCATGTGTGTTAAAATACTTTATTTTTACTTCTTTGTGTTTTATGTATGTATTTATTGTCATTCTTTTTAACTTATCGTTTGTAAATATATCATCACATGTTGTCTTTTTTTGCATCATGACAAACTCATGTTTACTGTATGTAGGTATGCAGCTGATTCTTCACCAGCGCGGGAGAACATCAAGGCCTTTCTGCTTGCCTCACTCCAAAGTCAGGCAAGTTGTGCAACTTACACACACTCATTAGTGTAACCATAACAAATACAGCCAGAACAAGCTGTGATTGAACCCTTTGTGTGCACATATATCAATTGTTGGTTGCCTATAGCTCTTACCCCTCTTAGTGGATTTATATTTGATGCAATTTGATGAGTTTTTGATAAAGCTTTACTGTGCAAACCTTTTCAAGCATTCTTTACTCATCTACACTACAGGTCATTTAGAGAGTAGCCAAATCTTAGATGTGGTCAACTTTTTTTTAAAGAGAGACAGTTTGCTAAACTTTGCTTTTATTTTTTTTATTTTGAGATATCGTCATAAGTCATCACATGGTGGCAACTGATTGCCACTAAATTTTCAGGGCAACGTACCAGCGCAGTCGGATAAGCATTTGTTAAATCGTACCATAGTAGTTGGATAAACAATTTGTTATTATGGAAATTTGTTGTGTGAGAAAATTGGTGTGTGGTTTCAGTAATGTTAATTATTTCCCGTTTTTTCCACAACAGGCTAGTAGTGTCGTCAAGGACAAGGTGTTTATAAGCAACAAGGTGGCTCAGTTGTTTGCACTGGCATTCCGCGCCGACTACACACGTCGATGGCCAAGCTTCTTTGTTGATCTTCTTCAGAGCCTCAGTCTGGGCGAGCGAGTAGTCGACATGTATCTGCACATACTGATGGCCATCGACAGCGATGTTGTCGATCGTGACATTGTGCACACTTTGCAGGTGGGTGTGAATGTTGTGTTTAATGGCTCACCTGGACAGTAGTTTTACAGTATCTTTGCCTAGCCACCAATCCCATTTGCCTCTTTCTATGTCTGTTCGCTTCCTTGGGTCGTTAACCAAGGGTTTTGTTTCATGAATGGTGAGTCAGTGTGCACATGTGTCAGGTGCAGGCGGATCTTGTTTTTCGCACTCCTACATTTAACCTAAATTCTCTAATTGAAAACATTGTCATTGTCTCAAACTAACACAGATGCACACTTATCATAGTCACAACACAGGCATACAAATACAATCAAACCCCCACAAATCCTAGTTCAATAAATTATTTTGCATAACAACCACCCTAAACAGTATGGCGGCTATGTAAACAACACCTAAAGACTTCAAAGTAAAATCACCGCCAAGCCAACTTGGTCAAGTGCCACATAAAACACAGAATGAATGACACATCAATTGTGTATTCTTAGATAAATAGTAGATTCTAAAATTTTTGCTATCTCTGCTGTCTTTTCAGCTGTCCACAGACAGTCATTTCAACAAGACGTACTTTTCCCAGTGTCACCCTGGGTGACATTAGGAACAGAAATGTCACCATGGCCACATAAGTCAGAGAGTTGCCACTGTTATGCTATCCCAGAGCTACATTCTGGATATGTGGTGACTTTAATTTGCTCAACATTGAGTAACTGATTCCAGCCCACTCCCTACAAAATGAGGTATCCAAAATTCATAAATGACCTCTTTCTGAATGTGAAAGCTGACCTAGTGTAATGAAATTATGTCACTGAGATGATTGCAATTTTTGGGTGCATATGATCCATGTAATTTGTTGGATAATTGTTTAATTTTTATAGTATTTATTTACTGCCTGACGTAGACTTAGCTTTCCTTAGTCGCTACACAAGTTGCTTGTTGTGTGGCCAGTCATCACAATCAGTTGATGATTGCTTGTGTTGGCAGGAGACAGAACTCAACACGATGTTGAAGGATGCAATGCGTGTGCAAGACGTGGGTCGGTTGGTCGACTCCTGGTACCAGATCATTGTAAGTTTCATGTAAAAACAGCCCAGCATAGTGGCGTGTCATGCCGACATAGTTAAGGGTGCAAAGATTGTTTAATATATAAGCTTTCCTATCATCTCAACTGCACAGAAATATCTTAACCCATTTTATCCTGAAGCTAGTGCAGACGAGTTGCAGCCAGTTCCTGATCATTTCCTCAAACCAATCTGTCAGCATTAAAAAATGACAGGCCTTCATTTAAAATGGACATAACTTTATTATTTCTCAATCAATTTTTAAATGTGATATACCTTTAGAAAGTAGATAAAATAAACTATACAGTCGCATCGATAAACTCATAGTTTTATCATATATATTATATGTGGCATTTGGCAAAACATGTCTAATAAATTCAAACCTATGTTGAGGTTTGTCACATTACTTTTCACCCGACATTTTCGCCATGAAGGAAGCAACATGTCAACGAGCAAGTTGAGTTTATTTTATGCATTAATCTCTGCTGAAAATAAAGGTATACAACTTGTCCACACATCTTGGATAATAATCTCATAATGTAAAATTATCAACCTATCACAGCGAACTAGGTTGACCCAATGAACTTTGAAGCTGATCATGAGTAATAAATAACATTATGGCCAGCTCATTCAGCTTGACATCACAAACCTGGTGATGCTGTTTAGATAAGTTTGCAGTAAACGATAATGTTATGTGCATATATTTATAGCGAATGCTAACACTGTTAACAGACGACGTACCAGTCGAGTCACCCAGACCTCACATGTTTGTGCCTTGAGGTGATTGGAGCGTATGTGTCATGGATCGACATCAACCTGATCGCCAATGATCGGTTTGTGACGGTCCTGCTGCACTTCATGACACAACCGCTGCTGCGCGAGAGCTCGTGTGACTGCATCTCTGAGATCATCAGCAAGGGCATGGAGCCGCTCGCCAAGGTCAAACTCATCGAATCGTTCACCTCCATGCTCTCCAATGCACGCGTATTCAACAATGCAGAGGTGTGACATTTGTGAATACCGGTAGCTCTGATTTTTTTTTTAAATCTTTTAAATCTTTCAAAATTAATTTGTCGATATTATCTAAGATTGTTGCTTTGCAGTGTGGTTGTTTCTTGGTTATATTTAGCATTTGTTACATTTTTGAAGTTTCATTTTGAGCATTTTATATGTAATTTTTGTTAGTGACATTAGCTGTACTAAGTTTGTTCACATTACAAGAAACTTTTCCAGTCATCTGTAACTTGACTGCAATTCAGATGCTGAAACAAGAAAGACATATTTCAATCAGTCAATCAACACCGAACATTATATAAAACATAGTGGAAACAACAGTGTGTAATGTTAGAAAAATGGATATACTAAAGAAATTATTTTATGAGTTTGTACACCAGTATCACATTGTAACTATTTAATTATTTAATGTGTGTTGTAGCTAAATTAACATAAGTTATAAATATTTAGTAATAATACTGAATATGTCAACAGCACAATTATTTGAGAGTAGCTCTCTGTGTATGTAACCAACTATATCAATATTTGCAAATCATATTGATGTTTAACCCTGCGACTGGCCAGCGAAAATCCTCTATTGCATACTGTTACAATAGAAATCATAACTCTGCAAATACTTATCATAAAAATATGAATGAGGCATAATTTTACTGCCAAATGAACTCTATCATAATAAAATTATAGTATCCCTATTATATCATATAATCATGGTGATATTATTAGCCGAACGTCATTCACACAAAAAAACCACTATCATGCTCCTAAATAATTACTGAACAGACAAATTTCTTACTTCCTGCGAGACAAATGTAGTCATACATTTTAGCTGCCAAATAACATAAAAATGAATCAAATCCGTTGAGAACTTTTATTTCTATGATTTATTTCAACATCGATGTAGGCCATTTTAGACCACCCGATCGCTGTTACATTCGCCTCTGGCGCAAACCCATGGCACGAGCGGTGAAATGTTGCGCTGACAAATGGTAGATTTTTCAGACCGAAAGCATCCAAAGTTATTTCAACTTTCTACTAGTATAATAGTCATATTCTTGAATACTGTCAGATAATCCGAAGTAAACATTTGAATCGAGAAAGGTTTTTCTGCCATCTTGTTGTTTACTTCTGCTCTGGCTGACATATTGTTAAAAACAAAAAAAATAATTGACAGGATCTTCAAATCTACTAAGTCTTCGAATTTCAATATTCTGTAACAATGAAACAACATTAGTCAGGCATGAGATAGTTCCATGGTGCGTGAACCTGATTTGGCCGTTTCTGTGATTCATACAAATCCGAATTTTTGTTTTTTTAATATGGGGGGGCAGAACTGGCCAAAAACGGATAACAAATAAAACTTGTGTCGATTCCTGGCATGCCGAAGATCGCATTCACGAGCGTCGTCTTTTTAAAAGTAAGCCGCATTTTGATTAGCTAGGAACTGCGAATCAGGGTATAGCTTATACAATTTGTGCACGCTTACCATTGGAAAGCTAGATGTCGTTATAAGGGTGATTTTACTACTTCATGATCAGTCAATGTTGTCGCAGGTTTCTAGCTGACCTGGTTAGGCTGTTTTTGCCTTGTTACCCAGACATTATTGCTAAATTTGAGGGAAATTATGTTTTTGCCAACAGGAAGAAGACGATTATGATTTCCTCATGAAACTGGCAAAACTTGTGAACATCATTGGCCTTCAGTTGGTGCTTTGTTGGCAGAAGTAAGTCTACAACATATATACTTAATGTCGTTTATTTTGTTAAATTGTTCTGTACACCCTTAGGTACATAGAAACAGTAACAGCTAGAACTATGATTTAAAAATGTTCTTTTTCATATTTAGAATTTTGCTCTTTAAAATCAATTTCGCTTCTTAATTGTGATCTTTGTACTAAAATCACATAACACTGCGATGTGCCCCCAGGATGCTTTCACAGGTCATCACGGAAATAGTGTCCTCAGTGATAGAGCTTTTTGCATTTTGAAAATATATATACATATTACATTTTAAAATAAGATCTATTGATGGAATCTTCTTATGAGCTTGGCATCTTAACAAAATGGTCACATGGTATTGTTTATGTTGGCAATATGATGTAATTTTTTCTAGTTGTTTCCAGCACTCGGCAGGGTTCAATTAACTGACTACCAGTAGTCTGTATATATTGCTGTTGTCTTAAAATTGGCAACTGGTATTTTGGTCTTACCCGCCACAAATACTGACATGTGTGTCTTGGTTTGTGCCAGACAAGTGAAGCAGGGTGATGCTGACGGGGCAAAGGTGTCACTCGCAGCCTTGGAAGACAAGGTTGCTCTACTCATCAAGTTCCTCGGCAATAATGAAGACGATGTGTCTGGCATGGTGGCTGAGTTCTCACACAGCTACATCGGCGTCCTCAAACAGCTGGCACCAATTAACTGTCAACAGAAGGAAACCATCAAGGTGAACATGCATGGTGCTTGTGTTTTTGTTGCTTGCATTTCAGACTTGTTTCTGTGGATTTGATGCATTTCTTTTTACTAGCAGATAAGGTTGTAAACTTCCGTGGTGGTACTAGGATTGATATGATCTATTGTGGTATTGTTTTGTAGAAGTATCAGTTTAGCATGATGATGTTAGCTCAACTGATGGTCGACTGTGTTTGCCAAAGATCATGCCTTTTTCCGGTCCATAGCAAAGCCAATTAACAGGTTGATTCAGAGAAATGTGCAAGTACAATTATGAACACCCCTGTTTGGAGGGCTCATTGGTGTTTTAGCCTTGGTGAATGCCAAGATTAACCAGATCACTCGCTTGGTATGCCTTCATATTGTGTGTTCAGT
This sequence comes from Ridgeia piscesae, assembly GCA_025642075.2. NCBI lineage: Eukaryota > Metazoa > Annelida > Polychaeta > Sabellida > Siboglinidae > Ridgeia > Ridgeia piscesae. The sequence continues at coordinate 759,935 of JAODUO010000027.1, read as the reverse complement.
TTGAGACGTTCCTAATACGTCAACTTTGCCACTTTCAGGAGCTGTTGTATGTTGTTATCAAGAAGATGAAGTACGATGAATCATATAACTTCGAGCGTGCAGTAAGTTGTCAGTGTTTTCTTAGAAGCATGCTGATGTACAGTACTTGCTTTTGTTTGTCACATTAGTAGGAAGTAACTTCAACAGCTACTTTTTAATGTTACATGATAGTGACAGTATATTGTTGCTACAGCATGACAAGTTCTGATAACTTTAATTACAAGATTTTAATTCGAGATTTATAAAAAAATACATATCAACTTGTAATTGTTTTAATTGAACCTCAGTGATCTTACTATAAATAATACAGTTTACATAGCATATTATATGCTCATGATGTCAAAATAAACACCGCTTATCTGTTATATTAGATAATAATTATGTGACCCAACACATCAAAATCAGGAATAAGTAGGAAAATAATTTTATGGGCTCTTCAAATGGTACCAAACACAAATGTCTAACTTTATTGGTCGCCAAGTTATTGTGTCATAAAGAAAAGGTGTACCAAGTCATTTTCTGAAAAACAATTCTGAGAAAAACAGCTTTACAGTTTAATGAAGTATTTTAATACATTTGCAACATAAAGACAGACCAGAAAGGTGAAATTTGGCACAGTTGTCAGAGATATCCCTTTCGAAAACATTCTGCACCAAATCGAAAATCGGCAGTAAAAGGTTCACAGAAACCAGCCATGTTCCTGTCTGTTCTACCTAATCAATGTGATCATTAAGTTCATGAAGATCTACGATAATAACAAGCATGTATAAATAAAATAAGTGAAAAACATAATTCTAAATGAATTACTAGTACATTACCGTACTAATACATTACCGGTGACACTGATACTCTCACACTCACAGCAAAGCCATGGGTTTATGTGAGTCATGGCATGTCATTGCTAGAGAGTTCAGTGTGACAATGAGTGAGGCTGAGCCTGCCACAACAGGATAGTCAATAGAGCTAGTATAACTTACCCTATGTCTGGCTGTCATCTCCTTTACGTTCGTTTGGGCTGTCAACAATTTCCCAATCCATGAATTGTCGACAGCAGGGTCCATCATCAAAACATCTGCAACCACAGATGAATCCACAAACGTGTTCAAGTTCTTGGTCTATATCTACATTTTCAGCAGCATTGGCGTTGCGATCCATGATCGAAGCTGTCAATGTCAAAATGTCACATGGTATTGGTCTTCCTGGCCACTTTCACACTCAAGGCCAAAACGACACTCCCTGCTTCACTGTTGGTGTTTAACAGGTACGAATCCAGTAAATTCTCCATCTGATGCACGTCCAATAGTTGTGTCATAGATTTGTTGTCAAACACTGCGCAGAGTTTACATCGTGGCATCGGCAGCCATCACTGAGCGCTAGGTCGATTGATGTCGATATCGCGCTGCTGTGCAACATCCATGCTGTTGTTGATTCTATCACTGCACAGGCTAAAACCTATGTAACTAACAACTAAAACTACGGCATTGACAACTTAATAATAGATTAGAATTCGCAGATTTTATACAAAAACGATGTCCGGTGCACTCAACGTTGAACCAAAACAAGTGGGTTTAAAGGTCAGCCGCCAATCAGCGAGGCGCATTCTATCACGTGATTACGCCACAGGGTGACAACGTGGTCTTGTTTACATTTTAGCCCCATTTTCAAGCCTTCTAATTGGCTGACATGTGACAAATTTCACGCATCGGAATACATCCCATAATAGTTCAGCTTCAAAACGATACCAATGTGGCGGGGGTAGGCAGGATGTACGGCAGACATGACGCATCTGAATGAAGCACATTTTTCGTTCTTCGTGCTCACTGAGATCGACATAGCTGTTCCAAATATCTCTTTTTAGCAATGTTATAACTCGTTTTATGATGTTACAACAGCATAATAGTAATCTACGATAACTGCACTAACTAAATTCACCAATATCTGAAAATCTACCTTTCCATCCAAAAATACCCTTTCGCGCACTTTGAAGCCGGCTTCGGCAATGCCGACTTATTCCTGATGTTGATGTGTTGGGTTACATATTAGCTACATAAAATTATACTTTTGTCATAATGTATTTTGAGGCTGATGTCGGATAGTATAATTTTAATGTTGTACATGCTTTTAATTTTTGAATTGAACTTCTTGTCCTCAGTAATGTGCTTTGTTGTGTTTGTACCCTGCTATAGGATATAATTATTTTATATGTGCTATGCCATCCATTTCCGCAGAGAGACGATGAGGCAGTGTTCCAAGAATACAGGAAAGAGCTGAAAGTCATCTTCAATAATATTGGTGCCCTTGTATGTATCCATCCTAAGTCAGCTACCCATTTTATTCTATGGTTGTCTTCTTATTATCCATACACATATACACGTCATGATACTGTTATTGAATATTTTAGTTAGCTACAAGGAAGTTTGATTTCTTGTTTACAAAGGAAGACACTGGGAATTATTTAGTAAAGTAACTTGTGCTTAGTACATGTTTTTTCTCAGGAACTCTTGTTGATATTTATGGAGCAGACTGTATGGGGTTTTCCAATCACTGCAGCATCTTCTATGTAAGATGTAAATCTGTTGGATACTTGTTGTAAAACCCATTACTCTGCTGTAGTGGGCATCACAAAGTGCAGCAGTAGCACATTGCGTTGTAACACCTGCAAAGCACAACATGTATCAAAAGCTCCTTGTGTCTCACATAAGACACTTGTTTTTGCTACGATCCAGACCTTGTCCTGTTTGTGGTGCAAACAGGGATTTCATGAGACTTATATGTGCCAGGATCCAGAACTTGTGCTGTTGGTGGTGCATGAAATGATCTTGTGAGACTTGTGTTTGGCAGGATCCAGAACTTGTGCTGTTGGTGGTGCATGAAGTGATCTTGTGAGACTTGTGTTTAGCAGGATCCAGAACTTGTGCTGTTGGTGGTGCATGAAGTGATCTTGTGAGACTTGTGTTTGGCAGGATCCAGAACTTGTGCTGTTGGTGGTGCATGAAATGATCTTGTGAGACTTTTGTTTGGCAGGATCCAGAACTTGTGCTGTTGGTGGTGCATGAAGTGATCTTGTGAGACTTGTGTTTGGCAGGATCCAGAACTTGTGCTGTTGGTGGTGCATAAAGTGATCTTGTGAGACTTGTGTTTGGCAGGATCCAGAACTTGTGCTGTTGGTGGTGCATGAAATGATCTTGTGAGACTTGTGTTTGGCAGGATCCAGAACTTGTGCTGTTGTGGTGCATAAATGATCTTGTGAGACTTGTGTTTGGCAGGATCCAGAACTTGTGCTGTTGGTGGTGCATGAAGTGATCTTGTGATACTTGTGTTTGGCAGGATCCAGAACTTGTGCTGTTGGTGGTGCATGAAGTGATCTTGTGAGACTTGTGTTTGGCAGGATCCAGAACTTGTGCTGTTGGTGGTGCATGAAATGATCTTGTGAGACTTGTGTTTGGCAGGATCCAGAACTTGTGCTGTTGGTGGTGCATGAAGTGATCTTGTGAGACTTGTGTTTGGCAGGATCCAGAACTTGTGCTGTTGATGGTGCATAAAGTGATCTTGTGAGACTTGTGTTTGGCAGGATCCAGAACTTGTGCTGTTGGTGGTGCATGAAGTGATCTTGTGAGACTTGTGTTTGGCAGGATCCAGAACTTGTGCTGTTGGTGGTGCATGAAATGATCTTGTGAGACTTGTGTTTGGCAGGATCCAGAACTTGTGCTGTTGGTGGTGCATGAAGTGATCTTGTGAGACTTGTGTTTGGCAGGATCCAGAACTTGTGCTGTTGGTGGTGCATGAAGTGATCTTGTGAGACTTGTGTTTGGCAGGATCCAGAACTTGTGCTGTTGGTGGTGCATGAAGTGATCTTGTGAGACTGTGTTTGGCAGGATCCAGAACTTGTGCTGTTGGTGGTGCATGAAATGATCTTGTGAGACTTGTTGGCAGGATCCAGAACTTGTGCTGTTGGTGGTGCATAAATGATCTTGTGAGACTGTGTTTGGCAGGATCCAGAACTTGTGCTGTTGGTGGTGCATGAAATGATCTTGTGAGACTTGTGTTTGGCAGGATCCAGAACTTGTGCTGTTGGTGGTGCATGAAATGATCTTGTGAGACGTGTGTTTGGCAGGATCCAGAACTTGTGCTGTTGGTGGTGCATGAAATGATCTTGTGAGACTTGTGTTTGGCAGGATCCAGAACTTGTGCTGTTGGTGGTGCATGAAGTGATCTTGTGAGACTTGTGTTTGGCAGGATCCAGAACTTGTGCTGTTGGTGGTGCATGAAATGATCTTGTGAGACGTGTGTTTGGCAGGATCCAGAACTTGTGCTGTTGGTGGTGCATGAAGTGATCTTGTGAGACTTGTGTTTGGCAGGATCCAGAACTTGTGCTGTTGGTGGTGCATGAAGTGATCTTGTGAGACTTGTGTTTGGCAGGATCCAGAACTTGTGCTGTTGGTGGTGCATGAAGTGATCTTGTGAGACCTGTGTTTGGCAGGATCCAGAACTTGTGCTGTTGGTGTTGCATGAAATGATCTTGTGAGACTTGTGTTTGGCAGGATCCAGAACTTGTGCTGTTGGTGGTGCATGAAATGATCTTGTGAGACTTGTGTTTGGCAGGATCCAGAACTTGTGCTGTTGGTGGTGCATGAAATGATCTTGTGAGACTTGTGTTTGGCAGGATCCAGAACTTGTGCTGTTGGTGGTGCATGAAGTGGTCTCTCGGACAATGCAGCAGTGGCAGGCAGCTGAGTTCTATGATGTTGAAGTTGCCATCACACTTCTCTACAACCTCGGTGAAGCCATCCCTGTGAGTGACTCCACTACTGTCAGTTATCCTTTGTAATCATTGTCGCATGTCGATTTGATAAGGTTCATTTTTGTCAATGCCCTTAAGGTCGTTTCAGCCTTCGCTGATTTTGCAACTAATGTTTATATCATATCAAAGATAACTTGTGCTGAGAACTGCCCAAATAAATATATGATATGCAGTCATGTTTCTCATGTAAGTATATTGAATATAGGTATGGTCACAAAAAAATTATTATATAATATGCAGTCATGTTTCTCATGTAAATATATTGAATGTAGGTAAGGTCACAAAACATCAAATATATTTTAAGCAATGTTATTTATTGTCATTCCTTTGTCGTTATCACAATGTTGTTTTGAGGACTACATCACTAGTTGTTTCCACTCATATTTCTGGTGTGAAATATTTGTTAGTAATTTTTATAAATATGGTTAATTTCTTCCCAGGCATCACATGGACAACATTTCAGTGGTGATCCATCGAAGGTATCTGCTCTGCAACAGATGCTTCGAATCGTAAGTATATGCCTACATGCTCTATAACAGTTTAGCAAAAACACACCAGAAATGTTTCATTTGCATAAATAGATGTGCAAACACAATTGCACTATTCTAAACTTGAGGCTTGTTTGTATCATGCGATGTTTTACATGAATTATTAGTGACATCCAATATAGAAAATTTCTTTTTCCTTTTTTTTGCAACTGAAGCTGTTTATAATGGTCAGTATTTAAATTAATGCAAATATAGCATCCCTCATCTGAACGAATAACTTCCTTGAGTCTTTCCCCGTAAATAGATATAACTTATTATTCTGCTGAAGTTGTCCCTGTATTTTTTATTCTTTGTTGATGTAAGATTGTTCGGAAATAAAGTGTTTGTATCCTAGCTTTGCTTTCTGTATGATACCCTTGTTCACTGCAGCCAGAGTGTGTCTGTGACTTGAGTACCGTCAGTGATAGATGTAACTGCTTGTGTCACTTTATTGTAGATGTTGAATAGTGAGGTGAGTCGCTACCGTCACTGGCCTGTTACTCTGCAGTTCTTCGAGACAATCGTTCGGTATGACAGATTCTTCAACCTCGAACCGCAGTACATCCCCAACGTTCTGGTAAGTACACTCCCCGTGACATTTGAAAGTATCTGCACAACTGCCTAATTTTTTTACTATTTACATGTGTAACTTACATATATTTTATTCACTGAAAAATTTTATATGTCGGATTTAATGATATGTAATGAACTTTTGTTTGTCACGTTGAAATAAGTGATTGTTCTCAATAATTGCATTGACTGCCTACAAGTTATTATAAAAACAGACATCAAATAAGTTATTTGATTCTAAGATATTACTGATTACGAGCCTCCAGTTATGCTTATTAATTAAACACTTTGCTACCGGACAAAATTATTGTAAATTTATTGCCTCCCAGCTGTGAAATCCTCCATCTAACATAAAGCAACTTATAAAACAGCATACACCAGTGTTTAGTTTGCGTTGAACAAATATTGGGCAGTCTGTGATGTTTATATTTAGATCGCGTTTCTTGACGAGAGAGGACTGCGCAGTCATAATCCACACCTCTGTAGCAGGGCCGCATATCTTTTCTCCAAGTTTGTCAAAGCCATCAACAAGTAAGTGTCTCTCTGCTGTTTACCCCTTTACCCCACCTCATATATACCACGCATGGCTTATGCCACGTATGGACACTTAGAAGCTAGACTTAGAACATAAACAATTCAGTAAAATGTTTAAAAAATACACTATGTGTAAAGTTAAAATTAAGAATATAACAATAATACATTTCTTAGTAGCATCCAACAGAGACATTCACAAACCCTATCACGATGACATCATCAGTACAACTAATCACAAACCCTATCACGATGACATCATCAGTACAACCAAACACCCGGTAGGGATATCACTTATAACCGATATAAATGTTATCAATTATCGTTACATTTGTTAAGAATCGCAGCATGGTCTGTCTGTTTTTGCAATGTCTGTTGCGTCCATTTTAGGCAACACCTACAGGACTACTTGGACAACATCTTGACCCGCATGCAGGACCTCCTCGTGGTCAACTCGCCAAACAACGGAATCGGCATCTTCCTGCAAACAGACGACCAGTTGTTTATCTACGAGACTGCGAGTATCCTCATAGTACAGAGCCAGTTCCCTGCTGAGGTAAGGATCTCCTTTGTCTGGCTCTGTGTCCAAGAAGACGCGAACACTATAAAACTCGTTTGTCAGGACTGCACTGTATGTCCACTGGGGCCAGATTGCTACTATGATGAAATGGAAAATTAGTTGGTGTGATTTTTAAAACTGTACATCATGGCCAGGGTGTCAGGGCAGATGTCCACAAATGTAGGTTTTGCTGTTCAGTTGCACCTAGCAGGTCACCTTGGTATTACAGCTACCCTGCAATTAAGTTCACCTTAGGGCAGTCCCAAATTCTTTAGTAATGGTAAGTCACTGCCACTGATGTATCCTGAGGGTGGTCGTAATAACACGATGTTATCGTTGTCCTGTTTGGAAGCCTTCTTTCTACCTGTTGTCCAGGACGAAGTTCCATTTTTTAATACTAATACCTGAATGCAAAGTACAGTAGTAACCAGCTAATGAGAATGTGTTTTGTTTTATAATGTCGTACCTTTTACTGTTTTTTCCTGTTTAAATGACCTAACCAGTTATTTGTTATTTTGACCATATTGACTTCACAAACTAGGGAACACACAATAGCAATGCTGGCAATACTACAATGTTAAGCCAACGCCTGATTTGCACAGTGTACCGTTAAGACAAATTCAGATTTGTTTAGAATTTCAAGTAGGGCGTATGAAATTTTCAGGTCATTAAATTCATCCTGTAATAAAAAGAAATCTGTATCATTGTAAGTGGTGAATTATCTTGTTGGCATTGCAGAAGAAACAGGCATTGATGAAGCAGATGCTCGTACCAATCGTCACCAAGTTCAACGATTTCCTGCAGAGAATGTCGACAGAGACAGACGAGGCGAAACAGCTGGAGTACGCCACCTGTCTCGGCAATGTCATGGCATTTGCAAGGTGATTTATTTAGTTATTGAATCTCTCATAAATACTATTTGCCAAGATTGTATATTGTTGAAACAATTGACAGGTGAAGATATGTCATGAATATGTTTGCCTGATACAACGATGTGTGAGATGTCTGAGAAAACTGCACGTGTTATATAAAAGAATAGTGTGAACATCTACAAATGGAAATGGATAAATACAGATATGCTGTATTTATTAATCGCTTCCCCCAACAAGGTTTAACTTGTACAATTTTATGAGTTATTAGTAATAACATGGAAATACATATTTTGTGAAACAATCTTGTTCGTATGTTCAGTTACACCTATACATGTATGTATATGTGTCTACCTGTTGTTGTAGCCGAGCGAGCAAGGGTTTCTCGAGCCAGCAAACGATGAAGCAGTGTGGATGTGTGGAGGCGTACACGGAGACGCTGCGTGTCTTCCTCCATGCCCTCAACACCCCGACCCAGCGCCAGCTGGTGCACACGGGCGTCCGTCAGTTCCTCCATCGTATGGTCGTGTGTCTGGGCACTGAAGGTCTTGCCCTTCATCCCCATCGCCATCGACAATCTGCTGAAGAACGCAGATGTACGCGAACTTCACGACTTCGTCCCTCTCATCAACCAGGTCATCAGCAAGTTCAAGGTCAGTAGTGTTTGATAAAATCGCCGTCCCTGAATCAGATCCAATTGTTTCACTTCGGCTTTGTAAAGGGCGACTTGTAGTTTGTTTATTGTAGATAGATGTTTCAGCACTGTGGACATTTCTGCTGATGTTCTTGTGGTGTGAAAGTCTCTTGAAATATGTCAGTAAAATGTTTAACCATTGAACAATAACATATAATGGTGTAAATTATATTAATTAATCTTATAACAATCTCCCATGTGTGACATTTGTTGCACATCCTGTCCAGTGTCCTGGTGGTCATATATCTTGACCCGTTAGTTCTGTCATTGTTAGATGTCATGTAACTCTTATTATGGTTGAAAACTGTTGATTTGGAGTAGACAGCTTGTAGCAACCATTATTCCATCCATCTACAAATTGTATTTTGAAACATGCAGTTCTTCCCTCAAGAGCAATGTTAGTGGTTAATCCGCTTGATTTATAGTTTGTTTTCCTAAATAGCTATCGTAAACCATAATTGTTGTCTCGTTTCAGAAGCACATTGCGCCGTTCCTACAGGAAGTCTTCATGCCAATCGTGACTGCCATCTTCCAAGTGCTATTGACACCGGTGGACGAGCGAGATCAAGTGGCCGCGGTAGAGAAGCGCATGCTTCAGCGGGGATACTTCAGTTTCATTGCCACCCTTGTCAACAACAACGTCACTGAGGTTCTAAGCAACCAAGGTACATCTTCTTTCTTCCTCTAGTCCGTCCGTGAAGAGGTTTTCCTTGGTTGTGAGACAGTTTTTGTTTTGTTTTCTCATCATTTCTGGTGTCTAAACCCCGTGTCGATGCCCCCTTCTCTTGCCATCTACTCGTCTCAGGATCCCACCAGATTCTTTCACACAGTTGTCAACTTGTCATAGATTTTGGTTGTGATCTTCCACTTCTAAGGCATCTTCTGATTACTGTAGCTGTTCTCCCATGTGTTTTATTTGTATCCAGCACATATTAACAAAACTTGTCAGCATCTTGAAATTTCAGTGATGTCAATCTTTTGTTCAGCTTGTCGATTCATTGCTTGTGCATTATCCTTAACATTTTGCAAACGAAGACCTGTTTTAAGAATTGCTAAAGAGGTTGTCATGTAACGACATAGTAATACTATATTCATTCATAATGTCATTGTATGTTAAGTATTATTTACTGACTTTCTGTTCACCTGCAGACACCGCCAACTTCCAGCAGGTGCTCCTGACGCTGATTCAAGGGGCGGTTGAGATTCCCGACCCCCAGGGCCAGAAAACTTGCTTCAACATTCTCAAGAGACTTGTGGAAGTCTGGGGTGAGTCTCCACTTACCACAGTATTGGTGTTATTAAAAATAATATGTAAAATTATGTAAACCGCTTTTGATATCGTCAACATTCTTGGACATAAATATTGTTTTTATGCTCTATGAATCTGCGCTTTGCATACTGTTTTTGCCAATGTGTTATGCATAAGCTTTATAAGTTCCCTTGTTCTTGAGTTAGTACTTTAATGTTGATGGTTGTCCAGATAGACAATCATCTGGAATGAAACTGTTACAATACAGTACATGTAAACAATATAAAATACTAATTATTGCGTTTGTGCTTAACCCTTTAGACCTCAGCCATTTTTTGGGTAAAGCCCCTGGTTCCTCAGAAAAGTAGGTCAGATTCCGAAAAATGACAGGGGTGTCCGTTTTTGGGGCATAGGTCTTTTATTATTGAATTTCCATTATTGCAAGTTAACATTATTTTAAAGGGCATATAATTACCTTCACATTGGATGTAGATATGCTTTCTCATGAATTAAAAAGATGACCATAATACAACAGGTGTGCCAGTATATCAATGTTTTACTATAACATGATATATTACGTAACGTAACTTTTTAAGGCTTCATTTCTTACTGCTACATGTTGTGTTTATTTGAAAGACAGTGTAATTACCTACACATTGGTACCAATATTATTATAATACTTTATATAGTAATGTTGCATATACTCAAATATAATGGAAGCATACTTGACAACATGAGAAGCTAGTGTCCAGTCACAGTACAGCGGCCAAGTGTTTCAGCTACCACCCCGGCCAGCCTCGGTCGAAACCTCAGCAAATAAACAACAGAACAGTCCCGCAAGTTACACCATTTAGAAATACTACAATAATTATAATACAACTACCCGATCATTGAATTATATCCTAGTTGAGCATACTGTCTTTGTGCAAGAATATAGGACACCGAGTATGGGACTCGTCTCACATAGACGTAGTGTGTTTACAAAATGAGCTCGACCAGGAACTTCCCCAACAACAACAACGATCTTCAAAATGAATCATCGACTAAAGTCACATATTCGATGCGTGAAACGGCTTGAATAGCAAACACTTTGGAAGACTTCTTCTGCAATCAAATGAATCGGACCAGCCGACGCCATTTTGCTAACCCAAAAAATAGGGCACTTCGAAAACATGCATGAAACTCCGTAAACTTGAATAGCACCGGTAGCCATAACTACCCACAATGCATTGCCGATATGTTAACCCTTCAAGTTAAATGTGTTTCAAAAGTATCCTCCAGAGAGCGCCTCTGGAATAGATCAAACTCGGATGCTAATATGTACGGCCGGGTACAGCCGACTTGAGGAGTAAACAGCCGGCCGGCTACGGCCGACTTGAGGTCTAAAGGGTTAAGAGGTGTTATTTACAATTGCACGTGTAGTATGACATTTCATGTAACTGATATTTTTTAATTAGTATACAACCTTTGATTTGACGCCCTTCCATTTAGGAGTTGGTAAATTTTGACAACTGTAAACAAACGTTTATACAAAATGGGAAAAATTTGAATAAAAGTACTACAAGATGTTTTGTCATCCTGTTCTATGCCTGGACTACTTTACTGCTGCAGCCAACCAGAAGTCTCCACTGGCCGGATTCAATGAATTCATGTATAAGAACATAGTTCCCGCCTGTTTCCTGGCCCCCATGAAGCCGACCTTTGACATCGCCGATGCTCAAACTGTGTTGGTAGGTATAATTAGCGGCATGACAAACACAGATGGGTGTGTATCAGAATGAGTGCCATTGTCTGAAGGTGTTGGGAAAATATCTTATTTGAAGTGGCATATCTACATGTACATTGAACAGTTTGAAATCTGTGTAGCCAGTGGTTATTAATAACAGTGCATGCATTTGTTAAAATCATTGAAGGAATAATTTTTTCCCCAAGATGTTGATTTGAATTTATCTGGTGGTTTCACTCAGCCTATATGCCATTTGTGCAAGCACCAAAGCAAGTCCAAATTATTGACGAAAAAATGCCAAATGAATGACATTTATATATTATAAAATTGTTAAAAGAAAGAAATGTGGGCTCTAAGCCCCATGGCCAGGCCTGTGACTGAACTGCATACTAGTCTCCTAGTGGACACTTGACACAGCCAACATTTCAACGTAATATATTTATATAGAACATTAGCAGTACAGTCGCGCCTCGCTATAACGCGACTCGCTATAACGCGAATCGGCTATAACGCGGTCGGTCGTGGACCCCGAATTTCTGCCGCCAGGGGGGAAATGGGCGCTACAGCTAACAATAACGCTGTAATTAACTGTCACTTATTTTTATGAAGTCCTCATGTTTGTCTTGTACAGGCTTATCTAGAAACAATTTAATGATAAAATTAAGAAATTTAACACAGAAGTACAACTGCGTTGCTGAGTTCGTTGTTTGTTGTGCCCCTGGCTTCTGGCTCTGCTCTGCCGTCGGCTTCGCGGCACCAATCCAATCGTTTTTCAAACCGATCTATTGTGTAACCAGCGCTTGGTTTGTGTGGTAATTTCTTAAGTGTTTTTTTAAAAACGTTACCAATTCCTTTGATTGCATTTAATTAACTTTAGGCACAGTAAATTTGGTACAAAGTCCTGTTTGTTTGCGCCGATATCAATCGCGTTTGTCTCCTGCCAGTTCGCTGGCTCGCGAAGGCGCCCTTTCGCTGTGGCTTCGCGAACGAGCGCCTTCGCCGGCTTGTAAATGGCAATTAAATTGCTTACGAATCGAGCGGTGACGAAAATAATTATGGTACTGAAATGGCAGGCTAAAGTTATGTTATGTTTTCTTCACTACGTATACGAAAAAATATTTACTTGTGCGCAAATATACGAATTCGTCAACTGCGTGTGAACCGCAGTAGCCTCGAACCACCGTGAATTGCATTATAAATCGGCACGGTAAATGTGCGATCTAAATTTATATTTTGGGATTGATTAAAAGATGAAATTAATCCAACAGTGAGCGCAATTAGTATAAGTATTAATATCTGACCGACTTCGGCAACATGTAAATTCATTTGTGCGTTTCGGCTGCTGAGTTCAAGGTTATTTTAGACCGCGACCGCGTACTGTGTTATCGCTCCGCCTCAGTTCGCATCGCCAGACGAGGCCCGTTGGCTCTGAATTTATTTTAAAACTGTACACCATTCGCAAGATTTACTCAGTTCAACATTCAACAGTGTATATTATTTTAACGTAATACACATTTACGTTGGTTTCAATGTCAGTTAGTTTTATAAATCACACATACACCACGCAACCAGCACATTGGCTTCGGTTGCTGTTGTGGCGTTTTGGGGTTAGTGGCGCCCCTGGCGGAATATAATCTATAACGCGCCTCGTTTACAACGCGGTTCCATTTCGTGGACCCCAACTACTGCGTTATAACGAGGCGCGACTGTATTGCTATAACGATATAAAACCATGTCATTAATACTGTAATAATGACAATATACCTTATGCCCTGTATTGTATCATACTAACCAATCACACCCTTCATTCACACTAACTCTAATCCATGCTAACCGGATAGTATGAAAGACTTTTGTTCCGACAGATGTTGACTTGGATTCATGATAAAATTATTGATTAGTTTGTCTGGTGGTTTTACTCAAACTAAATCCCATTTGTGCGATATAGTTAATAGGTCTTAAATTAATAGATAAGCTAAATCTTGCAGAATGATTCAGAAACAAATCCAATGAAATAAACTTGTTCTAAGCAGGACCCTCTCGGTCATTGGCTCTATTTCAGACCCTGAATGAATGTGCATCATGCCTGAAGACAATACAGGAACAGAGGGTAGGTAGCCCACATGTCGTTGTGTGTTTTGTGTCGGGGCCTGTCGTAATCTTGGACAGCCCCAGCAGTGTCTAACAAGACATGAACCTATTATATCAGTACAAATAAATTTCACACTTAATATTAAAAGAATCCGATATGTGGAAAGATATGCCTGGAAGTTTGCATTGTCTGTCAGTGTTTTCCATGATCGATATCATCAGGGCAGCGCATAATAACAAAAATGAGCCACCATTGTACACAGAGTGTACCGGGTAATCTAATTTATGGGGTGAATAACTGAGCAGGAGGTAGTTTATTTATCTGTCAAATATGTATTTCTTGCAGAAAGACTAGTTAACACCATGTGTTCATGTTACTTCTGTCCCAGCGACTTAGTTATGGTATTACACAGTGTTTTCCACCATGAATATTGGTTCGATAATTAATAATTTCAATGAAAATGTACACTAATCAGTGTGTACATTTGGGGAATCCTGTCGGGATGTAATTGGTGAGTAACCATCTAAATTTGATGCCATGAGAACATTGTACTCTGCTTGCAGGGGGATGAGTTGACACAGTTCCTGATGTCCTCCTACCTGCCAACTTTGAACCTGTCTGCAGAACTTAGTCAGGTGAGATTCTGATGAAATAGTTTCACACAATACTTTTGTTTGTTCTATGTTGTGAAAAAAAACCAATTTAGAATGGGTGTCAACTGGTAATTTATTTATGTGTATTGCCTACTTATATTGGCCTGGTTTTGTCACACTCAAGAACTGTGTTACAGACTCGTCATATTGAATTTATGGCAACAGAACAGGTATTATAATTAAGGCGATCAGAGGTAAAGAAACAGGTAAATGACTAAACCAAATGTTGCACAAAGAACCATAAGTGTCATGCGATTTCAAGAATTTGATATTCTTCTCTCGCAGGAATTCTGTCAGGCACTCAAGTCAGACCCGAAGATATTTAGAAACTATTTTAAGGTGAGTGGTTTTAATTGTGAAGCGATGCAATGGCATAACTTGCAATGGTATTCTGTTGTTCCGAGTTGTCCAATTGTAAGGAGAAAAAACTATTTATTACAACCAACACGCTCTGTGTTCATGTGCAGCTGTACATACATTGGTTATAGTGACTACATAATGCACACATAAAATGTGGGACTTCCCATCTTTCCCTGTATATCAGGGAGGAGTCTGGCTATGATCCTGATACTTGATTTCTGATTGTTTATCACCTGTCATCTCTACAACCAGCTCCACTTCCATCTGTCTTCCTCTCTCCTCCTCCAGTCGTCTACCAAACCCTCTACATCTGTCCTTAACCACTCTTCCCAGCACAGTCCAAGTCATCCTCTTGTTTTCCCTTCTACCCTCCGGGCATCTGTCGTCTCTGCCAGCCACCCTCCTACCCGTATTCATTCTACATGTCCCGCCCATTTTAGCCTCCTCCTCATCAGCTTCTTAACACTTTCTTGTACTCTTACCTTCTCATTTCTTCCTCTCTTGTCTATTTTCTTTACTCAAGCAATTCCCCTGACCCAATTTTCACAAATGTGTGCCCTCCTCTGTTTTCGTCTGTTTTTACTGTCATAACATTGGTTCTCTAAATTTAGTTTTTTTTTGTAAAGCTTATTTCACAGCAGTAGTTATTGCCTTCACTTTTTTGAGGTAGAAAAACTGTTCTATTGTTTTTAAAGTAGACTTGTTATGCAATATAAAATACTTGAACATGACTTTAGACAGCTAACATTTTATTTTTCTTATAATTTGGCATTTGTGGAAAAAAGCTGAGTTCATGTTCACAAACAGATCAGTCAAATTATATATAAAAAAGTGTCTTTAAAATGCATTTAGGCAGTCAGGTTTTCAGAATAGTGTTTATACCCTGAGCATGTTTACAATTCTAAATTAGACTTTATATTCATTAAGAACTCGCAGAAGGTAATGTGAATGGTTGGTTTCACATCAGTTTTTATTGTTTCAGCAATTCTTCACGCGTGCCAAGTCGTGACATACGTGGCGTCAGCGGTGCTGGTCGACCAGTGGTAACCATGGCAGTCAGAGCGAGCGAACAATCTGACCGCAAAGTGTCTTTCATTTAGGCTATATCAGTATCAAGTCAGCAGTTGAGTTGTGCCAGGCCCAGGATTAAACACAAGCCCTCAAATTGTCAGATAATAATTATTCACTATGAAGTAATAATGAGAATTCTTGCGTTGTTGATATTAAGCAAATGGATTTCTCTTCAGTAATAAATAATCAAACACATTATAGATTTTACTATATTTATATAAGTAAAATTAGCGCAGAAAGGTCCTGTCATTAACCATTTAAACATAATGTCATCATTATGGTGTCTTTGGCAACTAGCAATTTGTCAAGAAGCACTTCATAAAATATACATTATACTCTTGAGAAATGTCACATATTATTGATACAATTAATATCACTTCAAATTAATCAGTTACATCTGAGAACAAACTGTAAAAGTTTGTGTATGCATATTGCAATGGATTAAAATTGATTTAGAAGAACTGTAGCATAGCGAATTTAAATGTTTGTGGGGTCATTGTTAAAGATGCAGCATAGTATTATCTAATATCGTCCAGTTAGTGTTCATGGTGTCAAATGTCTTCGTTGCAATGACATTGTTCAAATAAGATGTGTTAAAAAACAAACTATAATCGTCCTGCACTGGGCAAAGAGTGTTCCATGCTTGCTGTTTATTGTATATAATACTGAGATCATTTCTGGGTTTGGTTTATTCGTTATGTATGCTCATGATATATGCAAGCAAAGTGTCTGTAATATATAATTTCTACTTTATTGGCATTGTCTTGAATATTGCTTATGATAACATCTGATGATGAACAGCTTGAAAGAAGCATGTTGATGTCAAGACAGTTAATTGTGATATCTGATATATTGACAGTGGCATTTGTGCATTTCAGTTTGCTTGTATTATTGTTTGCTGAATACAGCTGTATATTTAATTTAACAGATGATTAACATAACTTCCAGGGCCTGTTTCCAACAGTTCAGCCATTTGGTTTTCAATAGGTACATGTGGCGTTTTTTAAATGGAGACAAAATCATAAATGAAAACTATAATGATTAATGGTTAGTTTTTAACAATTAGGTTTTGGTAACGTCAGTTTATTTTGTTTTTAAAAGGTTCATGCCCAAATATTGTGACTTTGACTTCTGTGTGGTAAAGTCGTGCCTTCCACGTTGTACTGAAATGTGATTTTCATCCAAAGGATGGCCTCTAAAGAAATTCTCATCTTTTGGAATACATTCGACCCACCTGTATTATTACTTGTAAATTATTTATATCAGGGACATGAGTTGTGCAGTTGTTTAAACTTTGAACTGGTGACATCGTGCTCAGGTGATGCACGGGAATGGTTGATTTAGCTATATATGAATCGGTGGCAGGTTGTATATAATGTTGAAAGCCGGAAGCTGGGATGAAGTAGTTAACTTATTATTTTTGAAAATTGATATTCACGACCCCTGCCCCTCTAACAGCAGAAAAACAGCAATGGTGTTGCTGTCCACCAAGAATTAACTGTGTCAGAAGCTTCACATATTCCAGTATGTCTGTAATGTACAGATCTGGCCAATCCATACAGCTTGACAGATTAGAGCTGACAATGAAATCTCGCAAAATGTTCTGCACATTGGTGGGCATGATTACTGTCTACATGTATGTATCTTACAGCAGGTGTAAAAGTTACATTCACAATGTTTTTGGTCAGTCGTTTGGACACTGCAGCTTGAGAAACCTGTCATGAAATAAGTTTTTGGTGACTTAGAATCGGCCTCGTTACATTGATGTCAGTAAGTCTGCAGGGTGCCGTGGTCGGTGGTCTTTTGAAGCGTGTAAATAGTGTGTATAGTTGTAATCCTAGCAGCATTGATTGTGCCTAGTCTTATCCAGTTGTTGTTCATCTCTTCTTTCCTGCATCAAGAGCGAGTCTGGCTTGTTCTGCCTATCCAATCGCATTCTCCTCGCTTTCACCCGTTTGTAGACTTCACCAAATTTATGAGGAACCCCTCCTGCATACCATGCCACCAAGTATATGAACCTGTCTCTTAGTTTCATCCCCTCTAGCTGTGTTTTCGGCATTTTCTTTTGTAACGTCGTTAAACCATGACAGTTAGCGTCTGATATTGTATTGGTGAAACCGTTACTTTTGTTAATGTCAAAAGTGTATTTTGCTTGCTGGATGCAGTGTTGTTTGTTACAGTAAAGCAAACAGTGTTGGCATGTATTTGATGAAAGCAGGAGAAATGTAGTAATGGAAAGTATGTCTCAACTCGTTAGTTTGTCACAAGGGCAGTCACACAGGTGCTAATTATTTTTCTCAGTGGTGTGAACCCTGCTTCCTCTCAATGTGACAATCCAGATATCAAAGTCTATCCGGAATATGATTATAAAAAAAGAATGTGAAAACTTTGCAAACACTTGCTTGTTTTATTTGCTAAATATTTAATTTATTTTTGGCAAATCTGGTACACAAAGAAATTATTTATATTCTCTCAAGTTTGGGGCATAGTTGATGTTTTTATGTTGTCATTGGATTTTGTTACATCGGTGGTGATGTATGTTTTAAAGATGAGTTTGTTAAATGTGCTTATATTTTATGTTACTCTGTTAATAAAAAATCCCAAGGAGAAGTTTTGTTTTAATATTCAATGGATACCATGATTGGACCAGCGACACTACAACAAAATTGACAAATATGAGTATTGCCGATTTGTTGACAATTATACCTTAAAACCTGTCCAGATCAGCACGTCTTAAAATAAGTACTTCAAAGTAAACCTCCATCAGTTTGTGTATTGCAAATGCAACACATAATTTCTTGCATCACTCCTGCTCTGTACAGCAACAATGTGCCTATTGTGATGTTTTCAATAATCTCACCATAAGCCAAGGAGTTGAGTGAGCAACATACAAGTCAGAATAATTTAATAATGTGTCAATAATACATTTGCATAAGGGTTCCTTTTCAAAATACATGTAAGTATTGCAATTTGTCTTCCCTTCATCGTGTGGGATCTCCTAGTTAGCAATAGAAGGGCTGTTTCAACATTTTAATGTCCAAAGTGTCACACTGATTTCATTGTTGTATGTAGAGGAGTGATTGAAAATTGATATATTACGTTGCTCACAATAACCGATTTCCATAAAGGAAGAAAACCAGACAATTGCCATTTAAAGATAACACTGAAGCCAGAAATGTTTGACTGTTCTCCTACATGGTGAGCCAGGGAAGGAAAACCAAGGTACATTGGTGTGTATATTGATGGGTTTGCTCTGACATTGAATGCTGCAAGTTACAGATTAAACTTGTGAGAATAGCTATAGTAGATATATATATATTTTATTACCAAAATATATAAGTATTATTAACAAAACTTGTTGCCTTGTTAAATGTAACAGGTGCTGTGAGCATAATGAATCTATAATGTAGACAGCTGCTGGTGCATCTTGTCGTAAACAGACGACCACTGAAAGGTTTTGCTTTTTCTTGCACTCTGCCAGGTATTGTTCAGGCGAATTTCACTGTTTCTGTATATGCATTATCAATGTAATAAAACATGAAAAATGTCGGTGTCATTCTGTTGTCAATGCAAACAAGTTGTTATTACTTTTACTGTTATTCACCTGAGTACATCAGTGTTAAAACTGATGCCAGCTGATTAAATCGCTGCACTCCGGTGAACATAATTTCTCTATGATGAGCCCACACACAAGATGTCATTTGGGTGACCAAGCATTTAGTGTGGCCGGTCCAACTATGTGGACTTGCAATTGCAGCATCTGTCTTCAATAACATTGTCAACTGCTGCTTTTAAAATGAAGCTTTAAAATTCATGTCTTTTTAAAAACAGTACAGCACTAAGCCTATTGGAATGACGCTTTATAAATTTATTCATCTGTTTTGAAGAGGTAAAAGAAAGCCATGTTAAAATGTCCTACAATACACAAACTGACATCAGTAGGCCTGTAGTTCACAATCACCAGAAAATCGCCTAATAAAGCTAATCTTCACACACAACAGGGAAACTTAAAAGTAGCAGTGATAAAAGTGTAATTACAGTAGTTTATTTTAGATGACTTGTATTTAGTATAATCAATAATAGATACATCGTATCTTGTGGATGGGTATGTGGTCAGTCTCAGCCGCGTGGTCACGTCTGTAGTCCCACAGGTAGTGGTCAACCAGAATAGCATTGACTATCACTGCTGAATCCAACTTCTTTGATGCCAGTGATTTTCTAACCTCTTCTACAATCAGCTGAAATGCAACAATGGCACAGTCGACTGCATGCGATTGCTGTATGATGTGGAACAATTGTACCACTAGTTGAATAGGACACTTGTACAATCAGCTGAATGGGACACTTGTTCAATCAGCTGAATGGGACACTTGTTCAATCAGTTGAATGGGACACTTGTTCAATCAGTTGAATGGGACACTTGTACAATCAGCTGAATGGGACACTTGTACAATCAGTTGAATGGGACACTTGTACAATCAGCTGAATGGGACACTTGTTCAATCAGTTGAATGGGACACTTGTACAATCAGCTGAATGGGACATTTGAACAATCAGCTGAATGGGACACTTGTACAATCAGCTGAATGGGTCACTTGTACAATCTGCTAAATAGGACATATGTATAATAAACTGAAAGGGACATTTGTACAATCAGCTGAATGGGACAAGTATACTATTGACTTTAAATACAACAATTTGTGACTCTTGGGATAATGATAAAATGTGAGATAATTACATAGCCAGTTAAAGGGAGCAATTTATACTGTGAGACTAGTATAGTCAGTCAAATCGGGCGACTGTATAATCGTCTGAGAGAAAATAGCCTACAAGTCCACAGGTTATCCAAGTCCAAGTTTGATATAAAAAGAGCCAATCATTTGTATCATTCATAAGGTCATGTCATACGGTATAATCTCGCCTGTAAGGCAAAACCAACACATTCAAATGACATGACGCTAGACCTTATCTATTAAAAAGCTTGTAGACATAGACTAAGTGATAACAGTTTCTCTGGAATTATCTGAGCTCGCAGTTTGCGGAATTGAGTGATATGCAATGATTTTTGTAAACATAGAATTCTAAGATGTGTCTGCTTCATTTCAGTCAATATGTGGTAAATGAGTTTTTATTTCACTATACAATTATTGAACTGCTTCCCTTCAAGACAGACATTTTATGAGAATGCAGAGATCCTCACCTCCACCGCCCAAATGGAGCATCCTCGGATCTCCACCTCCAGTCTGTCTCCACTCTCAAACATTGTGTCTGAAACAGCAAACACAGCCGACCCCTGTAAGACCAGTGGCCCCTCCTGGCGGATAACAAGGTCACCCCTGGAGGTTAACACACACACACACTAACTGTATTTCAAATCGGCCACTTAAAACAAGTTTTACAGGATGTTTATCTCAACAGAATCTTGAATTTCAACAATAAATATTTCATGTCAGCTCTACCTCCACCTCATTAAGACCGATATGTAATAATAATAATAACGTATTTTAAGGTGCTAACTCCAACTTGGTAGATCAGTATTTATTGAAATAGGTCAAATAAATGGACATTTTTATATTTTCACATTAGTTTTTAGTTCTACAAAAAACTATGTTTTCCTTACAAACCTTAGTTGTGATTAAATGAAACAAGTTATGTGCACTTGTATTTGAAAAGTTAGTGTTTTTAGCAATATAACCTGATTGGTTGATGGCAGAAGAATGGAAATATGCAAATCCACATTCTGTATAGCAATGACATCATCACTAGAATTGCAACAATACAACAATTTTTTAATGCTAAAGTGACAGAATGAATTATAAAAAACATCAAAATATAAATATACGTTAAATAAAACAGTCAACAGCTATTTAATTCCCCATTTGTACAAAGGGAAAGGTGTAATATATCATATCTCAAAGGGTTATTTATGAGAAAGAGTATAATTGTGTTGCCTCATGTTAGGTCCTGATGTGAAATACGTGAAAGGGCATATTTTTTCATTCCATCAACTGGATAATGGTGTAATTCTGCCATCGTGGAATGCGACTCATCTTTGGATGTGACTACAATACATGACATATCCCAATCTGCTCAATTTAAATAGAGTATTTTTATTTAATTTCTTTTTAGAAATGTTTTCAAGACTTTGATACAGGCTGTGTATTGATGGAGTGGCCTGCTGGGTCAAGATTACAGAATATTTTTGTAAATCATTGTTCCAGTTATCTGAAAATAAAGCAAACATCCAAGTATTTACCAACCTTTTGCCAGTGTCTCATTTAATTTGTCTGAATACTGCAGAGCACCCAGCCAAACTAACACTTGTGGAATCCTGAAGCAACAATACATGATATCAATAATGATAAAAGAATTATTACACCACACCACAACAGCACAGTTGAGTGACTGCATTAATCTGTTTATGTCTAATATATTTAATATCCTAAACTTCAATTAAACTGCAATGATCCATGATATCATTTTCTGGATATAATTGTGGAAGCAGACATACATATGTTAAATGTAACAAGTAAAAATATAAGAAACACAAATTATTATGTGTGTAATGGGGCATGTAAAATTATATTCTTCAGCTAAAATATTTACGGTTCTCAGCATAATTATTTTCTTTCTAAGTAATTCACTGATTTTTGGTATACTAGGTTTCTTAGGACACATATATGCATGAAACGTAAAGCACCCAAAAGAAATCTTCATTGATCAGGCACTATATTAGTACTTTTGTTTTTGTTTAAGTAGTCTACTAAAATCACACACGAGTATGTCCTCTATAACATCATCCACCTGTAATCTGCAAACATGGTGATGCTGTCGATGTCATCGAAGGCCCCAAGGCCCTGGCCTTCACAACAGGCCCAAATATCCGCAATGAGGATCTGGGCCCGCTTGTAACACGACACTGGAAACACATGCATGATATCATATCAAATCTAGGGTATTATCTACAGAGACACCAAAATAAAAATGCATATTAATATGTTAATGATGGGGCACTGCAAATCTATCTCTTCTCAGATGTTGAGGTTCAGTTACCTCTTTCCATGTTCAACTGTCACCATCGATCAATGGTTTCTGATTTACCAACCTGCAGGGCTTTATGCAGGACCAAATTATTGCCAGTCACACATGTTTTGGTGGACACATGGATGTTAACTGTTAAGCCAGTTTAAACATTTTAAATGCATCTGATGACCTAAATACACACATGTGACACCATTTACACTCACTTTTGGGGCCTAACTGACAATATCTATGGTTTTGGAAGACTTTTTTGCTCCTTCATTTTTTACCTGTCCACCCATATTTCTACCTATCCACTACGGTTTTTACCTGTCCAAATGGGTGGACGGGTCTCTGCATAAAGCTATGCCCACCTGGAAAAGTATTTGCCAAAAAATTATTCTCGGAAGATTTATGGCATAAATCTTAAGCACAGTATGACAGTGCCTATTCATGACTTGTAAGACATCAAATGAAATCAGTAAGAAAGAAGGTGATGCAAGTTCATGTCTCTACCTGTATTAATAACTGTATGCACATCCAGCAAAGGTGATATTTACTTACGTTTTCCAGGGAAAGTTAATATTATTTTATAAATTAATACATGGCAAGTAAAAATGATGTGTTGCATTACAAGTTGTAGGCAGGCTAGTGGTCAACATACAATTGAATTACTCCAATAAATAAACCTTTAAACCGAGGACTCTAGAAATCAGACGTTTAGTTGCATCTACCTCTCTTGCCCATGTAATCAGCTTCATCCCTGTAAGAAGAGAACTCGGCAACAACCATCCTAAGCAACGTCCCTGCACTCTTGTTGCTCTTTTTCAACATGTTCACAAAACTTCCATCATATTTCTGAAGAAACAACAGTAAGAGACGTACAACATTCAGAAGTAATCTTCTACAAAGGTTTAGATGATGTGCATCTGGCCATGTAAATAGTCAGCAATGTTTCCATCTACAATATGGTTCTGTTAAACAACTCTAATGTCAAAGGTCATGACTGAACAAGATGGCCGTCCAAAGCAGACTGTGTGAGGTGGCAATGTGGACGCTTGACGGGAAAGCAATAATTATTAAGTCCAAGATGTGTAATCGATGTTAATCAAGTATGTTTTTCTAAATTTCTATTTAGAACTTGAGAGATTGCAAATAATGATAGATACTTGGTTAACAGACAACAGAACAATCAAGTAGCTACGAGATAGAAAACTTATGATTTTCTTTATGTATCCAGTAATATAAATGCAAACATAATAACAAATGCTATTAGGGGAAAATATTACAAATATGTCTATCATTCAAATGTTAAACACTGTAATAAAACAGGTTAGGGTTAGGCATATAAATAAATCTTGAGGTAGTCTCAATGCTCAATGTTGGGCAACTATTGACCAGACTTGAGGTATGACCTTGAGGTAAGATATCATTAATGCCAAATTTCCACAAATTGATGATAGAATGCATATGTAACATTTCCATGGACTATGCTTTGATAATGACTACACTAAAATGGTAATAATATAAAATAAACCCACAAATAAACCTACAATGTACAAACTGTCAACACTAATTGTTTTAAACAATGACACCTGCAGTCATTTTAGATTCAAGTCACCTACCTCAACAAGAACCTGGCCAGCCTCATGTAGCGCTGCCAGCCTCTCTTTCAGAAGCGGCATTGCTGTTGCTGTGTCAGACTTGAAAACGGACGCCAGTGTCTGTTCACTCAAGGTCGAGTAGTACTTGGGGTCTGTGACTGGAATACCTTTCTGAAAGCATACAAATGTTATCAATACAGGGCTAAATAACTGCAACTGTTCTGTCACGAATTTTACAGCGAATACTCTATAAAACCCCTTTCTGCATCTGTGTTATGTGGCAACACCTAGAGGATGGACATTTTTGCTAGTATTAATAAATAACTAGTTGTTATTTAGTAAATGATTTACCTCTCAAGAAACCTTTATTTTCTCTGTATATTTCGGCTGTCTCTCACAATCTTCTTCAACTATTGTTGTGTTTTGTTACACTATTGTCAACTGTTAGATGAGAGGCCAGAGGTCCAAGGAACCACATGTATCTAGAAAAATGTGAGTCAACCTCAAGGTCTAGGAGGAGATGCACTTACTTATAATATATCAATATATAGTACGTACATCCAGGGCCCTGTTGATGGCAGCACAGAGTGACCAGTACCCAGTCCAAGACTGACCGCCGTAGTTGACTGCATACTTCTCTGTTCCGGGCGGAGTCCAGAAGGAAAAGTTCAGGGTGTCACAGAGGAATATCCTGCTCCAAAATAAGTCACATTTAGGGTCGTCTCCATTACTGGGTGAAACACAGAATGGCTAGGCATAGTATTCACAATATATTATGAACAAAGGAATATAATGTGACGTAAAAATAAACTGTAAAATTAGTGGTGAACACTTTTTGGTGACAAATGGGTGATATTATTTTGTAATAATTTCACATACATGTACATTGCTCGCATTGTCAAAATAAGTGTTTACAGTTTTTCCCCCAAATATCATTAATATTTCTGCCAAATGTATACAATTCGGCAGGTTATTCCACATTCGCCAAACTGGCACTGCAAAACTGCTCTGTCTGATTGTCTGATTTGACACTGTCACATCTTGTGGTATGAGACCATTGGTATCACGTGCTGATAGTAAAGTATGTGTGAGCAATCTACACCTACCAGGTAGGCACATTTAGATTGCAGCCAAAAAGCTGTGGTGAATATCCAACTTGAATAGTATCAATCTCTACTAAGTATGCAAAGAAGAGGACCCAGTAGTAAATACAACATTCCACACACAACACAGACATCTTATCATTCCACACACAACACAGACATCTTATCATTCCACACACAACACAGACATCTTATCATTCCACACACAACACAGACATCTTATCATTCCACACACAACACAGACATCTTATCATTCCACACACAACACAGACATCTTATCATTCCACACACAACACAGACATCTTATCATTCCACACACAACACAGACATCTTATCATTCCGCACACAACACAGACATCTTATCATTCCACACACAACACAGACATCTTATCATTCCGCACACAACACAGACATCTTATCATTCCGCACACAACACAGACATCTTATCATTCCCACACAACACAGACATCTTATCATTCCACACACAACACAGACATCTTATCATTCCACACACAACACAGACATCTTATCATTCCCACACAACACAGACATCTTATCATTCCGCACACAACACAGACATCTTATCATTCCGCACACAACACAGACATCTTATCATTCCGCACACAACACAGACATCTTATCATTCCGCACACAACACAGACATCTTATCATTCCGCACACAACACAGACATCTTATCATTCCGACACACAACACATGGACATCTTATCATTCGCACACCACAGACATCTTATCATTCCACACAACACAGACATCTTATCATTCCTCACAAAAAGACATCTTATCATTCCAGACAACACAACATCTTCATACGACACAACATCTTATCATTCCACACACAACACAGACATCTTATCATTCCGCACACAACACAGACATCTTATCATTCCGCACACAACACAGACATCTTATCATTCCGCACACAACACAGACATCTTATCATTCCGCACACAACACAGACATCTTATCATTCCACACACAACACAGATATCTTATCATTCCGCACACAACACAGACATCTTATCATTCCGCACACAACACAGACATCTTATCATTCCGCACACAACAGAGACATCTTATCATTCCGCACACAACACAGACATCTTATCATTCCGCACACAACACAGACATCTTATCATTCCGCACACAACACAGACATCTTATCATTCCGCACACAACACAGACATCTTATCATTCCGCACACAACACAGACATCTTATCATTCCGCACACAACACAGACATCTTATCATTCCGCACACAACACAGACATCTTATCATTCCGCACACAACACAGACATCTTATCATTCCGCACACAACACAGACATCTTATCATTCCGCACACAACACAGACATCTTATCATTCCTCCCCGACACCACCAGGTGGTGGAATAGTGAACATTCTGCCACATGAACGTGTGACTGTGGACACTCTGGAACACTTTAAACAAGTCCTCCAGAATAAATTCAGGACAAAAACCCCAACGGACAAAACCCTAGTGGATAAAACCCCAGCGGACAAAATCCCAACTGCTTATTGCAAATATGGACAAACCCCAACAGACAAAACTTCAACCGATTTTAGATGTGGAAAAAGAAAGAAATGAGGACAAAAATGACAAAACTGCACTGTACATTCTCGACATGGTATTTTGAAGTTGCGTATTATTTTGCTTCCCACTGCTGCAAATAGGGCTGGAGTCAATTCCATTCTTTAAATTCCATTTCATTGCAATTCCTTTTATTCAATTCCCATTTCAATTTTTTCTTTCAATTCAATTTTTTTCAATTTTTTCTTTCAATTCAATTTTTTTCAATTTTTTCTTTCAATTCAATTTTTTTCAATTCTAATTCCAGTTCCATCTATAATCATTCAATTCCAATTCCAGCTCCAATTCACATAACAAAAGTTAACCATAAAATTATACAATTAATGTGCATACAAGAGGTGGTACAGCATCTTATGTATTGATGTATTTATATAATCAGTTTTAATATCTATATCTTTAATTAAAAAAATTCTTCTCATATATCTATTAAGATAAAGAAACCATAACATACTACATTAAATTAATAATAAAATTACTAATTATGTCATGTTTGTTATAGTTACACTGGTTACACTTTGGACTGTTTGGAGATATCCTGGCTTCTCTGCTGGTACCTGGATAGTCAAGCTATTTGCTTGGTACCTGACACTGGGAAAGCCTGATTGTTATCTGGGCAATTTCGATGATTCTTTGAAGCAGTCCCCAGCCAGCACTTATTCACACAAGGCAGTAGGACAAGCCTAATTGACTTCCCATTCATCAGTTTCATTCAGTGATAAACTGCTGGGTAATGTTTGATCAGCAGTTTCATTGTCCAACTTCTATTGGTCATTAAACATCACTGCCTGCACAGCAATACTTCCAACTGTCTGTAAAATGTCAGATGCTCAATTCCTTTTTATTCAATTCCAAATCTTTCAATTCCAAATTTTTAAATTCCAATTCCGATTCAATTCAATATCTTTCAATTCCAATTCAATTCATTCCGAATCTTTCAATTCCAATTGCCGCTCCAATTCCGGAATTGAATTGGAATTGAACAATTCCAATTCATTTTGAATTGACCCCCGCCCTTGCTGCGAAGCAGTCACTATGTCAGTATTCCAATAAGGGACCTGTACTTGAACGTAAGAAGATGTGGAGAAGAGATGTGTCATAGCACACGTACCAGTCGATGGCTGCCTTGTCAGTGGTCTTTGGGTTCAATTGATGCTCCCTCCACCTGCCCAGACTGATGGACGGCTCTGCTCCTGTCACACCTTCTTCTATCTGCCGGAAGATCATATAGTTTTCCAGAGTCACAAAATATGTTAAGTATTACACAGAAATATATCACCACATATAGCATATGACTATACAGCAACCAAGAGCAATTTGCAGTTGAGTGGGTGCTTTATAAGTACTTTTATTCAGATAACTAACTAATATATTATTAGTTTTATTGAATGCACTTCTACATGCCAGATGTGAGGTTATTCACATATATTTTCCTCAAAGATATTTTGAATTTATGTTATTTTATGTCTTGATACAAACAGTGTTACAATGCTTTCTTTCTGTAACTCTAGACTTCTCTAATATAAACTAGTGAAATCTGTCATGAACACTGAACAATGTGTAAGCCGATGCCAGCTGGTTAGGCCACTGCGCTACAGGGAACATAGTTTATTATATATTAATTTATTGTGTGTGCCCACACAAGGCGTCACTGGGCTGACAGCGGGGCTTTATGCAGGATAACATTATTGCCAGTCATGCACATGTTTTGGTGGACACATGGAAGTTTACTTTTAGGCCAGTTTACAAACTTTTAAATGTGTCTGATGACCTGAAATGGACTACAAACACACATGTGACACCATTTTCACTCACTTTCAAAGCATAACTGACAATATCTATGGTTTTGGAAGACCTTTTTTGTTTTTTTGCTCCTTCATTTTTTACCCGTCCACCCATATTTCTACCCATCCACATTCGTTTTTTACCCGTCCAAATGATGGGTGGATGGGTCTCTACATAAAGCTATGGCTGACAGATCTTTCAGCGTGGCAGTCCCAAGTCTACCGAAGCATTTGACATTAACATCTATGACCACTGTTGCTTTTAAAGTAAAACTAAAGACTTGCCTATTTTCAAGAACTTTTCATACAGCACTGTGAGCAACGAATGTTGGAACAACGCTATATAAATGTTAAGATTATTGATTATGGTGCTTTGTGTGATACTCTCACTGTGTCTACCTACCAAGATACTGTGCTTAAATTTAGAGTACTTAGTTATTTATTTCATCGAAATACTACAGGTTTATAACAAATACTAGGGTGAGACAGCCCTACCAGTTGAGCTGTTTTCTTGATGCCGTCCTGACAGATCTTCACATCTGTGCTTCTCTCTGCGACCCAGCGTGCTGATTCACGCGGTAGTAATACCTCATCACCCCCGGTCGACGGCCTCATCTTGTGACACACCCTGGTCCACACCCTCACAGGTCTGGTAGACTGATTACAATAAGGAAACAATGAAAATTAGCCTTGCATGTAATGACAGTCACTGGAGATTCCACAGATCTATATTAAAACTTGTAACACATTTTGTTGGTTAACTTATAGGCAGCATGTTGTATGTATCACATTTTTTTGGTTTTAATATTTAATAATCATTACAATCAAGATTAGGTTGCATAGTGACAATGGCCTTTAATTTTATTATGGCATGTAATCTGGATTTGTTTAGTCTGGACAGTAGAATGGATGAATGTTCCAGCCCCTTAGATGCTAATGAGTAAAATTTGTGAACATTATTTAAAAAGTAAAAATAGTTAGTTCTTATATAGCGCAGTATCCAATTTTAGAATTGCTCAAAGCACTTTTTACACTTTACTCCCTGGCAGACCTGTTCAATCAAAGACTCGGCTTCTCTGGGACGCATTCAGCCACGCGGTAATTTCGCGAAGACTGCTCATACACAGATACTCATCACTGTCTATAGCCAGGTACTCAACCATACAGCTGAGTGAACTGAAGCAATGTAGAGTGAACACAACATGCCCAAGGTTTTACACGGCAGCACAAGATTCGAACCCGGGTCCTCTTAGTCTAGAGTCCGATGCTCTACCCTTGAGCCACAGGGCTACTACACGGTTTACCTAGTTTACTTTGTTATAGAAGGGCATGTCAAAATGACTTAACTTTGATAAGTATTTACTGTAAATAAACATAAAATAAGTGATGTATTTTCATATATTATGTAAGAATTTGTGTACTTATGCTGGTTTATTTGCAGGTTGTTTTTTGAAATCTGAGCATAGATGCTATAATTATGGCAATTCCCACTGATGATGTACATTGATTTTATATACTTTTATTTATTATTACCTTTTAAAGACTGGTAGTGGTATTCTTGGAGGACTTATATATAAACAACATATCACATCTTAATGTAACAGGAAGGGTTACTGACTAAATTATTAATTATCCTATTAAAACTTAACTAATCTTTTCTAATCTTTTGTCCGTTTTACTTTACTATACCTATAAAACCCATTAGTGTCTATAGGCTGGGAGAGCCAAATAGCCACTCCCCTTGTTTACCCTGTGGTGCCCCTTGTCACTTGACAGCCAATGTAGCAGGGTCATATCCAGTTTCCACTGGGGAGCAAGCACTGAAGATGTAATAACAGATTCTGTGTGTTTTACTGTGTTTTGGGCACTCTCTTCACCTCCTTAATGAAAGAAACGGAACATGAAAGGTAGGTGGATTAATCCAGGAGATGCTTACAGCTGTTTTCATGCATTTATTCACTATTATTTATAGGCAAATTGACATTAACTATGGTAAAGACTGTTACTTGAATTGTTCACAGTGGATGCGGAATTTCCTCAGCACTGGTATACAGATGTGTATTAGAACAAGTTGAATTATGTTGTGAGAAACAAATCTTTACACCATTATATGGGTACTAGATTATCTGTTAATGATATTGAGTCTTAATACTCAATAGGAGATGCTGGGTTGAAATGAGGGGGAGAGGGGGAGAGGGGGAGAGGGAGAGGGAGAGGCTATTAATGTTGTATTTTATGTGATTATGCTAGATATGCATGAGTTTATGTTCAATATGTATTGTTGTAATCACTAAGTTGTTCTAACTAGTTACACTTGTAGTGCGAGGCTACACAAGCCAGAGTATGTGACACTTAGTAGATGTGTCATCTGCGGATCCATGACATTTTGGTAAAGGACACTTTGGTAATGGACATTTCGGTAATAGACATTTCGGTAACAGGACGTTTCTGTAACTAGACATTTCGGCGGTAACTAGACAATTCGGTAACTAGACATTTCGGTAACTAGACATTTCGGTAACAATTAAGACATTTCGGTAACAATTAAGACATTTCGGTAACAATTAAGACATTGTTGTACATGTCGTGCAAGCAAGCTCTGCCCTGCTAGTGCATACACAGACTTGCTACCAGCATAGCCAGTGTTAAAAATTGACCACAACCACTATCCTGAACCTATGAAGCTAGAGGTAATTTTTTTAAAAGAAATATGCCTTTATAGAATATTTATTGGTTTTACCAAAATGCCATGCTACTAAAATGTAGGTTACCAAGATGTCCTATTACCAAAATGTCTGTTACCAAAATGTCCTATTACCGAAATGTCCAGTTACCGAAATGTCCTGTTACCGAAATGTCCTGTGACCGAAATGTCCTGTTACCGAAATGTCAGTTACCAAAACGTCCATTACCAAAGTGTCCTGTACCGAAATGTCTGGATACCAGGCACATCATCTGCAGAGCTTGTATGAATGCACAGAGTGTTAACAGAGTGCTATCTTATCGCATTAATAATTTTTTATAGATTAGTTATGTTAGCAGACATAAGATATCTAGTTATTCAATATTAGTTATTAGTTTACAGCTGATAATTGGTTGTAAATGCGGTAATGATAGACTTGTAATAATTGATACCATGCTTGGCAGTAGGACTGTTGCTTACTTGTTTACAGACAGCAAAGACATGTAACATAGCTGTACATGTACTGAGCCGGTGCTCAGCTGCAGTAGCTTCTGCAATTTCCTAGTTGGGGTGAGCACACATGATTGCATGCCTGGATGTCATAATGTATTATTAATTGGTTGGGAACAATTACATGCTTTGTTATATGTTTTGGAATTCATTCTAAGACAATACATAATTCTTGTGTTAGTATTATTTGTCATGAATAAGTATTGATTATACCTTAATCCTTATGCATGGAAGGATAATGTAGTAACATATACATTTAATTGTAGATGTATTATTAACTGAGTATTTACTTCCGATATATGTACGACATAATTAATTGGATTTATTACTGTGTTGATGTTACTTAGGATGCATTCGTTTCTCAACATGGGAGAGCGGTGTTTACATTAATATACATCTGTGTTTATTGATGATAAGTCCGTCAAGAAGTTTTGCAGAGTTGGTGTCTATTTACAAATATCACAGGAGCTAACCTGCTATTTGGTATCTGAGATGATCTACAGGCAATTTACCTATATCAATATTATGCAATGAATATTGTGTTTCCTGCTATTCCTGGATGATCTTATGTTATTATTGTAACACATGTAGTAATGATTTTTTTTATGTTTACAAGGGTTTTTTTTGGTTTAGTTTATTTCCGTTCTTAATCCGTATTATTCTAACACACCACAATAAATGGTACAAGCAGTTACCATGTTCTGTCTTCAATGATAAATCCCCTGTCTACATTAATTTTACATTTCAGTAGCTTATACGACCATTCTCACTGAGAAGTCATACCAAGCAGAGATCCTCGTCATGTATGCTGTCTAGATCTTGTATATGGGGGCATGTCGCAAAAAATGCGTAGTGTCCGTAACAGTGTTTACTATAGATATTTCTGATCATGTGCAAACTTGACGTAGCGAGATCATCTTATTTAACTTTAATAATGCATATGAAAGAAGGTTTATATAAAGTGAAATATGTTTCACATATCGGAATGTATATCAATTATATCCATGCAAATGTACTGAATGTTTGTAGTGTTCACAATGGTGTGTAGTGTCTGCAACGTTTTCTCTATACATCGTCATTTGTCGATCAAGTTCTTCCATGAAATATATTATTCAAATCAATTTATTTGTTTTATTTGATGAAAACAAACTAAAAATGCAATAATTACTTTAAGGAACCCAGAAAATAAATGCAAAATGCCAATTAGAAGAAGTTTATTTTCACCTTCTGTATGCATGGTGCTAATAATAATGTATAAAATTTGACAGAGCAAATTATATAATGCGATTATAATAATTATATTTAGCTTCTACGGGTTTTCGAAGGATAATAATGGGTCCCCATGAGCATAATACTTCAGTACTTTAGTACTGAACATAATACATGGCTGGCCGAATTTTGCGTGGGCCGAAATCACCGGTATAAATAATGAACTCTTATAAATAATTGAAGTGTCTACGCGTACGTGAGCCGTAACTTTAGACCCGTGGCCTAACCGTACGTGAGGATGCGCGCGTATCCTGTTTTTCAATTCTGCGCAAGCATGCTGCGTCCGTCTCGTCGCATCGGTACGACGGAATTACATGCGGGAGCGATATATTTCGACATTGTTAGATTTACTGACTGCCATAGGGCTATATATATATAATATATATATATATATATATATATATATATATATATATATATATATATATATATATATATATGTCAACTTGACAAAAATAACACTCACAAAATCTCACGTATATTTAGAACTGAGTGCCAACATGCATGCGCAGAAAAAAACTCACGTACTTTTATATTTGTTTGCTAAAGGTACGGCATGCACGCCCGAAAAAAAATCACCTAGGCCTACTTTTAGATCTGAGTGCTAAAGATACGGCACTAGAGCTTATGTATATAAACATGCATGTGCAGGAAACTTTTGGAACTGACAGCTACCCCCTGGTACTAAAGATAAGGCTCACGTATAGAGATCATGCGCATGCGCTTATCGAATGCCGTACCTTAGATAAACGATGCTAAAAATACAGATCACGTAACCGAAAACAAAAGCATACGCATGCGCAGTATGAATGCCGTACTTTTAGACTAGCAGTCTAAACGTACGGCTCACGTACGCGTAGCCACTGCCATAACTAATACAGACCGCAGTTAGGTAACTGTGGTCTGTATTATTTATAGGAGTTCAGTACAGTAGGCCGAGTCTGAGCCCGTTGTGCATGAATGCAATTCGAAATAATTGACTTCAAGTGGTGAATAATTACAGTTACAAAAGCTTCTCGCTGAAGCAAATCATCCATGACAATGCATGGCATGAACACGTACCTTCACAAGTAAACTGATACCGCTATCAAACACGTGCGAAGCTATCCGATGGATTCGTCGCATTCGCAAAAGTACGCCTACTTCGCCGTCCCACGATTATTCGAACTAGAGATGGCGCCACTTTCTGCCGTCTCGGAATAAATCACTGTATAGGGGAAGGCGGGGCATAACGAGAAGGGTTTATAAATTACTATACAATTTTACTATTTGGAAATTTATATTAATAATTTCTCAGTGGACAGCCGAAAAACCTGGCTCTCGACATTGGGAACTGTGTACCTCCGTGAATCGGAGGATCACGGTAATGTCGGTTCTATATATTATATATATATATATATATATATATATATATATATATATATATATATATATATATATATATATATATATATATATATATATATATATATATATATATATATACACACACACATATATATATAGCTGTTTCTATTGACAAACCTTTCACAGTTTCTTAGCTCTTTATTCTCTCTTCCCAATACCTCACACTAAAACTGTCTATTTGTTTCTTCTGTAGGAACCTAACTCTACACTCTCAACAGGTGACCCAGCGCCAGTTACGAATGTAACGGTTTGACTTAAATTACACATGTTGTTACAGGCCTAGAAAGACCACAAATAACCTTTCCTCCACTTACTTTGACAATTGGGCTCCTACTCACAAAACGGACATAAGC
The DNA here is from genome assembly GCA_025642075.2 of Ridgeia piscesae. NCBI lineage: Eukaryota > Metazoa > Annelida > Polychaeta > Sabellida > Siboglinidae > Ridgeia > Ridgeia piscesae. The sequence continues at coordinate 724,836 of JAODUO010000027.1, read as the reverse complement.
TGTCGTTAGACATTATGGTCTTTTTTGTATTGGGAGCATATTCAAAACACTTTCCCCAATGGCGCTCAACCCGAATCCAATGGCGTACTAGCCAGGATTATGCATTGGAGGGGGCCATCCAACAACCAAGCAAACACTGTGTGTGTATATGTGTATATGTGTATATGTGTATATGTGTATATGTGTATATGTGTATATGTGTATATGTGTATATGTGTATATGTGTATATGTGTATATGTGTATATGTGTATATGTGTATATGTGTATATGTGTATATGTGTATATGTATATATATTATATTATATATATATATATATATATATATATATATATATATATATATATATATATATATATATATATATATATATATATATATATATATATATATATATATATATATATATAACATTCCTTGGATGTCTTCTACCTGGGAATAGCTTAGGGCTATTGCATTTAAATATAGGACTGCAGTGGAAAGAGTAAAATATTGTGAAATTCAGATTAATAGGCGCATGGAAAAACCTGAAATGATCAGTCAAATCCATGGTGGCAATAATTGTCAGATTGGTACATTTAACAAACAACAACAAAAGTCCTTCTAACCTCAAACCTGTAGCCTCCTCGTCTGTTAGGAGCGTGTTTAAGTGCGGAGAGACGGCAGCCTCCAACTTGTACTCTGCCAGATTAGGGTGACGTCCGCCCAATCGCACAATCAGTTGAACGGTTGTGTGTATTCGAATTCACACAACTAATTGCTTCTCTAAGACAACTGCTTCTCTAAGACATCGTATGTAACACGAGCAGAGTGCTGCTGAAATCACCCGAAATTACACCACTTGACCGGAGGCCAGCCACACTCCTCATGGGCGATTTCGTTGGCTGAGTTTATATTCAGAGTTTGGTAAAGGGGTCAGACGATATTGCGGCCTGGTAGTGAGTGATATGGTCAGCAGTAGCAGCCCCTGGCGCGCGAGGATAGCTAATCATAAGGACATCCACAAAATAACATGTACGGGGTGATAATATCATCTATTATATTAAATACGTCGGATCTGTCACCAGATGAGATCAGCTAACAGGCTATATTATATGTCGGCGAGACACGCAGAGTGTCTAGTGCCACCAATGCTGTAAATTATTGATGTTGTTTGCACTTGCACCATAATATTCGGTTACCCACCTGACTGCACGACACACAGTTGTCAGGACATTTGTATAGGACGACGTCATTACAAAGTCGCTGTAGGATAAATGTTGGATAAATAAATGCCGGTTATCAGACAGTTAGCGTGATTTGGACAGCTCAGTGATATCACCATGACGTCAATATTATTCGCCAGTTGACAATATCTAATGACAAATTAAAGAAATGAAGCTAAGTTTAACACTAGCTGGGTCAATTATAACTCAATCTTAAATCGTTTTATTGGAATGTTGTGGCCAATATCCGGCACATGACCGTGGCATTCGTTGCTATTTCTGTTTTCGATGGCGTAAGAGGAGCACGTCACCGAAGGTATGCTATACATAAATAAATAGCCAAGAGTCACTCGGTAGCTTGCTAGTCGTGTCCTTCCCGCCATGTTATATACATGGTTCATTGTTGGAGGGAATCGGCAGTAAAAATTAGATGTAATCAAATTGATGCAAGTTGAGTAATAAGATACCATGTTTGTAACTTTTGTGACATCGTATCGTGGGCTGTAAAGTGCACACTAACGCGGAAATCACACAATTCCTAGTATCATCCTATGGGGAAATGTTATGAGTCCACCAGCACAAACTAGATATCTCTGACAATAAAAAGATACAGTTAACACGATATTTTCTTATTCTTTTACAAAGAATCCAGGAAAGTGAGAATGCTGATCACCGGCAACACGTGAATCCGGCAAAGTGAAGCATAACCAGCGTAGGTGCTTATTACATCATAACCAACGTAGGTGCTTATTACGTCATAACCAACGTAGGTGCTTATTACGTCATAACCAACGTAGGTGCTTATTACGTCATAACCAGCGTAGGTGCTTATTACATCATAACCAACGTAGGTGCTTATTACATCATAACCAACGTAGATGCTTATTACATCATAACCAACATAGGTGCTTATTACGTCATTACGAGTTAGGTTACTGATTTAGAAGAAAGTATGTTTTCTATTAAACATTTCAAAGACAAAGACGTCTCATGACTAATGAATAAATAAAGACGTCTCTTGCACTTCAATTTGCAACAAACATTATAATATGTTTTCCTGGCATAGGACGTAAAATAAATGACACACATTCTCTGATGATCTCAATTTAATAATAACGAATAAATAAGGTCTATGGCGCCAATATCCTCAGAATCCCAGCTCAGTGGCGCAACAAATCCAGTGGATTATGCTTTTTCAGAATGAATTTGATATAGTTATTATATGGTTAGACGACACGTTTCAGTATAGCACATAAGTAAACTTTTGAATATTTTTATAATACAGTATTATCCCATAACAAGATATCCTTGTTTAATTTGTTATTTCAAAGTCGGCCTGAGAAACAATCAATCATCGTCCCTACCCTATTCTGAGATAAGGCAGTCCTGGCGATCACAGACGCAGAGCATAATTTCCATAGGGACTTCAAAATGGCAGACACATCACGGCAATTTATTAATCGAATACGTTTACCGTTTATGTCGAGAGGAGACAACACGAAGGTCACATAGACAGCGGTCCGCGTGACTGTTCCGTTCAAACATGCACGTGTTGCGGCCATGTGTGTTAAGTTGTGCGTAGTACGGTGTCCTGCTAAGTCTATCAATTATTCATTGACTGGGTGCTACATCATATTTAGCTCGTTGCGGTTGTGTTCACTGACATTTTGCCCTTTGTGGTCGTCAACAGTGGACACAGGTACATTAGCAAAGAGAAGCTCTCCAAGTGCAGCATCCGTTGGCGATGGCGATGGCGTCTGCGTGGAGGACAAACCCCTCTTACAGTCGGCCGTTGGTAGTTCTGTTCGCGGGAACTATCGCTTGTGTCCTTTCAGTAGTGACAGGTTAGTAACAACATGCAGCAAAATATAATTACTTTGTGATATTCCCTATTTTATTCTTTGTTCTATACAATATATATATATATATATATATATATATATATATATATATATATATATATATATATATATATATATATATATATATATATACATAGCCAATCAGGAATTGCACGCAATGCAACAGTTTCGTGTTTCATATTTGTTTTGTATTGGACTATTCCAAATACAACTCGTTCGTTCGTTCGTTCGTTCGTTGTTCTCGTTTTTCGTGTCGTTGCGTTCTGTTCTGGTTTCTTCGGTCTTGCGTCGGGTTCGTCCTCCGTTCGTTCGTTGTCGTTCGTTCGTTCTGTTCTTCGTCTGGCGTTCGTTCGTTCGTTCGTGTCGTTCGTTCCTGTTCGTTCGTTCGTCTTCGTTCGTTCGTTCGTTCGTTCGTTCTTCGTTCGTTCGTTCGTTGTTCGTTCGTTCGTTCGTTCGTTCGTTCGTTCGTTCGTTCGTTCGTTCGTTCGTTCGTTCGTTCGTTCGTTCGTTCGTTCGTTCGTTCGTTCGTTCGTTCGTTCGTTCGTTCTCGTTCGTTCGTTCGTTCGTTCGTTCGTTCGTTCGTTCGTTCGTTCGTTCGTTCGTTCGTTCCGTTCGTTCGTTCGTTCTTCTGCGTTCAGTTCGTCAGTCACGCTGCAGCGTCGTCGACGCGTCAACGCACCACACACGACACGCACACGCACACGACCACACGCACACGCACGCGCACGCGCACGCGCACGCGCACGCACACGCACACGCACACGCACACGCACACGCACACGCACACGCACACGCACACACAACACACACACACACACACACACACACACACACACACACACACACACACACACACACACACACACACACACACACACACACACACACACACACACACACACACACACACACACACACACACACACACACACACACACACACAATATATATATATAAGTAGGTACGTATGTACGTACGTAAGTACGTACAAACATATATACATACATACGACTATAGGTAAAAATTGTGATAATAGCCTAACCAAGCCTATTCAATTTAGTTATTTATCATTTTATCTATTCATTTTATTTGAATTATATACTAATACCATATGTTAGTTATGCATTCATGCTTTACATTAATTGACAATTCCTTTGGCCTACAGTGCTGTACATTTCGGCAGTCTGGCATTACATGCTCAGTTTGTGCCGTGCATTTGTGCGAGTATCTATCAGTTAAATGCTCTCCAGTTCTTCTTCTTCTTCCATATACTGGACTGGGCCCTTTCAGGGCGTTAAAAGTCCAATCGAAGCTTGTGCGCTGGGGGGGGGCGGTGTATGCTCTCTTAAAAGAGTAAACAAATTAAAACGTTAATAAGGTTATTCTATGGACCTCTGGTGGTTTAAAAAGTGTATTATAATGATGTACATACTCTTATGAAGAAATTAAAGCAGACGTTAAGGCACGAAGGCCAGCCCTGAAAGCCTCTGGGCATGTGGTGGCTGATAGGCTTGTGGGAGCCTATTCCACTGCCTAAGGTTTGCAGGAAAAATGAATGCTAAGGGATCATTAAACTGGCAATGACGAAGGCCTAACAATGGTTGTGACGTGAGAACTTTCACAAACGTCACAATGAATGCAATACTAGTAGAGAGCATTAGCAAACGCCCATGCAGAAACGTATCACTATCCCGAATGCACTGCGCGATTGGTATCGTTTGTTGGAATTACGTAACCGCTTTGAATGGTTGCAAAGCGGTGTTTTACGCAGACTACGTATCCCTGTCTTTACATTTGGTGCCTTCTACTAGACAGGATGCCCGCAGGAAAATTAGCAAAGATAGCAGAAGGAGGAGGCCGCAAATGAGGTGGGAGGGACAACACAACTCAGGGGAGGACATGAGATGGAGAACAACAATTAGTAAATATCTACTGAATAACTTTTGAAAATAATAATAATAATGGTAATTTGTATAGCGCCGGTATCCGCCACGTGGTGGCCAGTTCGAAATGCAGATTTCTTTGTCAGAGAAGGAAAATTAACTGAACACTAAATTCGCATGATGCCAATAAGCAATAAAAATATGACCAACGAACGACAAATAATCCATACTATTTCCAGAATGACTTCTCCATGTGTTTGACATAAAATATGTGTTTTACTTAAACTTGTTAACATGTATGGCCAATAAAACATACACGGATTATTTAACTTGGCGTTGTCCTCGTCGTAGATCCACCAACTCGTGTGTCCTCGTTGTCGTTAATACACAGCATCTGTTTGTGTGATTGTAGATTTACCATGAGTGTCTTTGTTGTTGTACATCCAGCACGCGTGTCATTATGTGTTTGTATTTATCATAATCGTGACATTTATATAGCCCTTTTCCAAAATTCATTGCTCACAGCGCTGTGCACAACGTTCTTGGACACAGACAGGTCTTTAGTGTTACTTTAAATGCCGCAGCAGTCATAGCAGACAGTCAGTTAATTCCACAGATTAGGGGCTTCCACGCTGAACGCTCTGTCATCGCAGTGGCGTCTTGTGCGTGGCACTCACAATACTTTGGCGCATTGCACAAGCATGCGTTTAGCACCAAGGAATCTACAAATAGTTGCAGTATCACTGTTATTCCGAGTCATCAACGTAGATAGGTCATCTACGTCACGGCGTGTCACCTACGTCACGACAAGTCATCGATGTCACGGCGTATATTTTGTTTAATATCTCGAACCTTAACTAACTGATCTAATGAATACACACCGGTTCATATAGAAATTCGACTCGTTTTGCTTCATGAAAACACCAACCGCAACATGACGTATATATAAGTCTTAAAATAATAACTAACTACTCCTAATTTCAGCATATGTCAGATATATGAGACATTATGCGCTTCAAGAGGTACAAAGGTATTTAGCTGTGTCACAAGAGCCGAATAAACACTGAATACAACTTTTGCAAAAGTACATAAATAAAGTGGGCAACAAATTATAAGAAAATTATTATGTTTCGAAAAGGAGCAATAAATGGACACCAATCTGGGACTATTTTCGTGACGTAGATGACATTCATTCCTGACGTCATGCTAATAAAATAAAACAGAAATATGACACGATGCCAATATTCACTGCTGTTCATTGGATTAGTCAAACACTATATTAAGCTTTTTTTTTACTCTGGACGAAATATGCCTGTTACCGTGAAATGACCCATCTATATTTCATAGAGCTCTCGATCAAGCGTGCCGCCAAGTTCTGTAGATTCTGAAGCCATTGTATTTGCTTCAGAGGCAGTCGATGTAGCAGTGCATTGCCAACATCGAGTCTGCTTGTAACAAATGCATGTATGAATTGCTCTGTCGCTGCTGCTGTCAGATACTGTGTGATCCTCGAGATGTTGCGGAGGTGGAATATTGCTGTTGTACGTCCACCACGCGAGTCCTCGTCGTTGTACATCCACCATGCGTATTTTTGTTGTTGTACATCTACGACGCGTGCCCTTGTTGTTGTACATCAACCACGGGTATCCTTGTTGAGTACATCCACGACGCGCCTCCTTGTTGTTGTACATTCACCACGCGTGTCCTCGTTGTTGTAACTCCACCATGCGTGTCCTCGTTGTTGTAACTCCACCATGCGTGTCCTCGTTGTTGTAACTCCACCATGCGTGTCCTCGTTGTTGTAACTCCACCATGCGTGTCCTCGTTGTTGTAACTCCACCACGCGTGTCCTCGTTGTTGTACATTCACCACACGTATCCTCGTAGTTGTACATCAACCACGCGTGCCCTTGTTGTTGTTCATCCACCACGCGTGTCCTTGTTGTTGTTCATCCACCACGCGTATCCTCGTAGTTGTACATCAACCACGCGTGCCCTTGTTGTTGTTCATCCACCATGCGTGTCCTCGTTGTTGTAACTCCACCATGCGTGTCCTCGTTGTTGTAACTCCACCACGCGTGTCCTCGTTGTTGTAACTCCACCACGCGTGTCCTCGTTGTTGTACATTCACCACGCGTATCCTCGTAGTTGTACATCAACCACGCGTGCCCTTGTTGTTGTTCATCCACCACGCAAGTCCTTGTTGTTGTACATCCACCACGCGTGTCCTTGTTGTTGTTCATCCACCACGCGTGTCATTGTTGTTGTACATCCACTACGCGTGTCCTTGTTGTTGTTCATCCACCACGCGTGTCCTTGCTGTTGTTCATCCACCACGCATGTCCTTGTTGTTGTACATCCACCACGCGTGTCCTTGTTGTTGTTCATCCACCACGCGTGTCCTTGTTGTTGTACGTCCACCACACATGTCCTTGTTATTGTTCATCCACCACGCGTGTCCTTGTTGTTGTTCTTCAACCACGCGTGTCCTCGGTGTAGTTCATCCACTATGCGTGCCCTTGTTGCTGTATATCTTCCACGCGTGCGCTTGTTGTATATACACCACACGTGTCCTTGTTGTACATTCACCACGCGTGTCCTTGTTGTTGTACGTCCACCACAAGTGTCCTTGTTGTTGTACGTCCATCACGAATGTCAACTTATTGTTGTACTTTCTCTACGTGTGTCCTTGTTGTTGTAGCGCCACCACGAGAATGTCTGTTAACGCCTCAAGGGCATGAATACAAGGGACATGTCAACATCACAAGGACAGGACGGACATGCCAGACGTGGGCTTTACAAACGGTACAACTCATTCAAGCTTAACTATATTCTAGAATTAACTTTCCAATGGAGCAACATATCGAAGGCAGCAATACATACCTCAACATAAACATCACACGGGCGTAAATGCAACAGCAGAAACACTCGTTACCCGTTGTAACTTGTATAGGTTTCCACGCAACAAAAAACTCATCTAGAAGGTGGGAACTGTTACCCAGATGAGTTATTATTTTTCCCAATTATTTGCGTACTGGAATAATTTTGACTTTGAATAGACTTACAGACAACGAGGTGGGGACCAGTTGCGTATGGTCTCGTTAAGGTTCGCTTAAAAACGGATCGGAAACGAGAAGCACCGTGTCTAACTATGAGGGTTTTAATACAACACCACTTGGAAGGTATGAGGCCACTGCACAAAGAAGAAAGTGAATGACCTTAAACAAAATGCCGCTAAAACTTGGCTATTGTGAGAAGACAGGTACAATTGCACGTATTAAAAAAAACGACCCTTCCCTACAGCCGCACAAACACAGCTGTGCCGCGGGAACGACGGCCAACTACTGCACCAACAACCGTATGTCAAGTGGCTGTCCCGAGTCCGGGCCCTGGTGTTACACGACGGACCCGGCAAAGCGCATGGACCTTTGCGACATCCCGCTGTGTGCAGACCTTGAGACTACCAGTACCACCGCAACACCGACTACTACAGCATCTGAGATCACGACTGAACGTAACGTATAATTTGCTGCGGTGCTTGCTGACCTCCGATAATGTTACTGCATACTGACGTATGTGTTTTTCAGTAGCCTGCCACCAACTTCAGCTTCTTCTTTCCTCTCTCGTGTTCTCATATTTCGCACGTCTTTTTTCAGCTTTCTCCGGAATCGATAGGACTCGGCTTGGCCCACTTTTGTTTCAGCGAGTAATCGTTCATTTAGTTTCAGCGTGCGTATTTTAATCGAACGACAGGCAGTCGAGAGCTGCAACGACACCATCGGTGAGCACGTGAACAGAAGCAGACAACACGAGAGAGCGGACTTCCTGTGACAACACGACGACAGAAACCGTACACTAGAAATATGCCAGGTACGTTTTATACATATAGACACACGGTTTTATGTGTATAAACACCTTATTTTCGTGGAATGTCTTGTACTTCTGTTTTCTTTCTCAGTTCATCTCGCTTATTCGCTTTACTATTTCGCAGTAATCTCCATTAATTCGCCTGGTTTGTATTTCAGCGCGCACACGTGTTCCTCTAGTGGTGTCTTTCATGTTTGTATTCTACGGCTTAGCTTCCCGTACTATTATGCGTCAGTCTTGTTCTGAGATCGTGTGTTAGTTTGTGTGGTTTCTGCAGTTATCTTCGATGTTTAAAAACGTAACAACTGAAATGTCAATAACTTGGGAATATAATATGTGCTGAGAATAATTCACAGATGTTCGAAGGTAATGCGCTATTATTGTTCGTAATAACATACAAAAATGTTGGTCTGTGGCTTCCCCAGCATGACATAATGGTCCATAATAGCTATTTCACTTTTAGAAAGCTCACTCCAAGAGGCTACAGTGGCATCTACGAATATAGTTTCCGTGATGTAGTAAGTAATGCTTTGATATTAATGTTTACCTCGAAATGGGTCTTATTGGTATATTTTCTGAGGGTAATGGTATTTCGCATGATTTCCAGTGAATGAAGCAGAACAACTGTGTCTGAAAGGCTCACTGGAACACGGAAATGACGGTGATCAGAAAGTGACTTTCCAATGGACAATTGAGGACAGGACCAAGCAAAGCCATTGAAAACTGTCGGCGAGTGGCTTCTCTCACGATGATGCAACAAGTTCTTTGAATTTATCGACATTTGTGGCAATCAGTGCACTGGCACAATAACAAGAACTTCATTCATTAACCCAGTAAAATAACAGGCACAAATTAAATAAATATACACTGATAATAATAATAATAAATACTACTATGTACGTATACACACCTTTTGTTGTAATTAATTAAAAAAAATTGAACGGATGGGGAGGACAAATATTTCAATGGTCTTTTTAAAATCACATGGCTATCTTAATTATTTAATTATTATAATTGTAATGTTATAATTATTTAGTGATTGAGAGTTTAAGTTGATTATTCTCAATGTTTTTTTAGTTTTGGGAATATGAGTGTAACTGTGCTGTTTCCTCTGAAGATGTATAAAGTTGAGAAAGTTAAATGGAATTGTCATTTGAATGTGAGATGTGTTAATATATTTTCCAGAAGTTTCAATGTCATCATAATTAAAAAGGATACTACTGAAATTAGGCATTCCGTATTTTAGCAATTCCGTGATGTTTTAGAATTTTGCAGTGTTTCGTACATTGTGTCTCTAATGCTTTCACACTGTGTGTGGAACCAGGTATTAAAAATATCACAAAAAAATTCCCTTTGCTTCCATGATACAGATTTTTGACAGACACCACAAGGGTATTTGGGTGCTCTGGGGTTCAATGTCATTTGTCAGGACAAGAAGATATAAAGTATGATGGGACTTTTTTGGGTTACTCTGGACATCCTTGTTTTTGATGCAAATTGATGAATGACGCCTTGATAAGAGAAACTTCTGGTCCTGATTTATTGATCAACATTTCATGTGGAGTTTTATAATAGTTATTTGTACAATTGTAATCCCTGCAAATGCAATCAAGAGAAAAACAACACTTAGGTAAAACATCCTGTAAAATATATGTAGTGTTTCCGATTGTCAAGAAGTGCTACATTATGGATAATACTGCCATGTGCTAAGATCAGAAACAAAAAGGAAGATATTATAGAAGAAGTAGTTGAAAAGAAAATACTGAGTCTTCGTCATGTTATGAGGCCATGTTAAGCACCCCAGCCAAGAAATATTTGTTTTTAAATGAAGAGTTATTCTAAATCTAGCTTAACGTTTATGTCTATGTACCAGCCACAGTGAAATTTAGCAGCTCGTAACACATTGGTTACAATTTGTTTACTGAGCAATAATATAGGTCTAAAAGAGTGATTTTCATTTTGGAAGCACTTAGCGTATATTCTAATTAGTTTGTTTTGACATCAACTAATAACTCTTACTAAACATCTTACCTTAGTATAAATCAAGTTAAAAACAAGCCACCAGTCTCGTTCCCACCTCCCAGTCTCGTTCCCACCTCCCAGCCTCGTTCCCACCACCCAGCCTCGTTCCCACCTCCCAGCCTTGTTCCCACATCCTGCCACCTGCCGCGTAGTATATAATCTTTTGAAAAAGTCTCCTGTAATTATGATAATACAAGTTAGTTCTGTTCTGGTTTTCGTTTTGCACGAATAACTAATTATTTTGCGTTGCTGAGATAACAAACATCGTAGCAACCATAAACTCACTCACTCGCTCTCTCTCTCTCTCTCTCTCTCTCTCTCTCTCTCTCTCTCTCTCTCTCTCTCTCTCTCTCTCTCTCTCTCTCTCTCTCTCTCTCTCTCTCTCTCTCTCTCTCTCTCTCTCTCTCTCTCTCTCTCTATCTCTCTCTATCTCTTACTCTCTATCTCTCTCTCACTCACTCACTCACTCACTCACTCATCACTCAATCAATCAATCAATCAATCAATCACTCAATCACTCACCCACCCACTCACTCACTCACTCACTCACTCACTCACTCACCCACCCACTCACTCACTCACTCACTCACTCACTCGCTCACTCGTATTTGTCTCTTTATAAGACAATGTCGTTTCTATGTATCGTTGTAACAGTGTCTAATCGTTCATCGACGTAATAAAGGTTGCTTTTTATATTCACTGGTCACGCACATGATTTCATCTTTGTTTCTCTAGCACTACTCAGGAGACGACACATCGATAACAGCTTCTGAAAGAAACATAAACAACTAAGCGTTGTTTTTTAATTTGCCAGGAACTTGTTCCAGTCACGAGGGATAGGTGTAGCGCTTTTGGTGGTGATTGTCTTGCTTAGCTTGAATCTTGGATTTGAGGTAATCACCAGGGTAAATGTCCCATATGACGTCGAGTTGTGATGTCGAACCTGAGAGAGAGAGAGTTGGTAATGAAAGGCATGAAATTACAACATATTGCTTGTAATTAGCGCCGTTGGATAAGCGGACCATGTGAACCCCAGTTGGGTCAGTATACTATATACATCGTCAGGAGGCGTGAGGTTTGGAATAGCCAGACGTTGCAGAATATCAGATTTTGCACCGAGTCTGAGCTTTCCTTGGTCAGACAAGGATGGTGGTTCTCTCTGGTGACCATTTTGAAAAATGGCGAATGTGAATGTCGGTCATGATCAAAAAGTAAAATATCTGAAATAGCTACCCCAAAATACATATATTTTGACAAATACCTGCAAATGTCTATTTTAATTGCGTAAGCAATTCAACTTGAAAGCCGCCATTTCATAATGGTCGCTACGAAGGTTCATTAATGTCAAACGTAAAACGTGTCATCAGGAACATTAATGTTGGCGGCCGCCATTTTGGCGGATGTGAATGTTGGATAAGTTCAAATATAAAATATTTGAAATTGGAATACCGGAAATATATATATATATATATATATATTAAAATATATATATATATATATATATATATATATATATATATATAAGCCCAAGATTAGTGTTTTATGTAAAACAGTTCCTGAGATATGGAAAAGCAATTGTTTTTTAATTTTGGATGGCGGCCATTTTGAATATTGCAATAAATGTTGGATGCATCAAAATCTAAGGTTGCTTCTATAAAAATTATGAAATAGTATGATATAGAGGTCATCTGTGCCACATTTCATGCCTTTGCCCAGCAGTGAAAATGTATGTCGTTTGCCGGCACAAAGAGCCCTCACTACTAGTATTTCCCATGTTCAACATTCACACTGTCTCTATACACATAGGCGCATAACCAAATTAATTAAACTAATTTTAAATAACCTTTCCTCCACTTAGTTTGACAATTGGCCTCCTACTCATAAAACGGATATAACCTGTCGTTGGACATTATGGTAATTTTGGTATTGGGAGCGTATTCAAAAAACACTTTCCCCAAATGGCGCACAACCCGAATCCAATGGCGTACTAGCCAGGATTATGCATTGGAGGGGGCCATCCAACAACCAAGCAAACACTGCGTGTGTATACGTGTATGCGGTACGCGTGTACGCGTGTACGCGTGTACGCGTGTACGCGTGTACGCGTGTACGCGTGTACGCGTGTACGCGTGTACGCGTGTACGCGTGTACGCGTGTACGCGTGTACGCGTGTACGCGTGTACGCGTGTACGCGGGACGCGTACGCGTACGCGTGTACGCGTGGGACGCGTGTACGCGTGTACGCGTACGCGTGTACGCGTACGCGTGTAAAGCGTACGCGTGCGTACGCGTACGCGGGACGCGGGACGCGGGACGCGTACGCGACGCGACGTGTACGCGTGGGACGCGTACGCGTACGCGTACGCGTACGCGTGTACGCGGTACGCGTACGCGTGTACGCGTACGCGGTAGCTGTACGCGTGTAGCGTGTACGCGGTACGCGTCGGGTACGCGTACGCGTGTACGCGTGACGCGTGTACGCGGTACGCGTGCGCGTGCGCGGTTGCGCGTCGCTGCGCGGTGCGCGTGTGCGCGTGTGCGCGGGGCGGCGCGGTGCGCGTGTGCGCGGTGCGCGTGCGCGTGGCCGCGTGCGCGTGTGCGCGTGTGCGCTGCGCGCGTGGCGCGTGTGCGCGTGGCGGTGCGCGTGTGCGCGTGCGCGTGTGCGCGTGTGCGGGGTGGCGCGTATGCGCGATGCGCATGACGCGCTATGCGCGTAACGTGTATACGTGTATACGGTACACGTGTATATAATATAATAAAAATATATATATATATATATATATATATATATATAAAACATTCTTTTACCCGATGGTCTTCTACCTGCATGGGGATAGCATTTAAAATGAACAGTCAAATCCATGGTAGCAATAACTGTCAGATTGGTGAATTTAACACACAAAAACGTACTCCTAACCTCAAACCTGTAGCCTCCTCGTCTGTTAGGAGCGTGTTTAAGTGTGGAGAGACGGCAGCCTCCAACTTGTACTCTGTCAGAGTAGGGCGACGTTCGCCCAATCGCACAAGCAGTTGAACGGTTGTGTGTATTCGAATATACACACAACTATATATGTACTGCTTTTCTAAGATAACTGCTTCTCTAAAACATTGTATGTAACACGAACAGAGTGCTGCTGAAATCACCCGAAATTACATCACTTGACCGGAGGCCAGCCACACTCCTCATGGGCGATTTCGTTGGCTGAGTTTAAATTCAGAGTTTGGTAAAGGGGTCAGACGATATTGCTGCCTGGCATATAGTGATATGGTCAGCAGCAGCGAGCCCTGGCGCGCGAGGATAGCTTATCACAAGGACATCCACAAAATAACATGTATAATTAATATCATCTATTATATTAAATACGTCCGAACTGTCACCAGACCTACGCAGAAGAGATCAGCTAACAGGCTATTAATCAATGATTCGTATATATCGGCGAGACACGCAGTGCCACCAATGCTGTAAATTATTGACGTTGTTTGCACCATAACATTCGGTTACCCACCTGGCTGCAGACATTTGTATAGTGTTGATCTGCGCCTTGCTCGCTTAGTCTAAGCCAGTCGATAAAATGTGTTATTGCAATCTGTGCCATAGTTCACAATGGTTCTTTGCCTTGACATTATTAAAAAAAAACGTCGCAAGATGACACTTGGCAATGACGATTAAATTTGTGAATCACCCCCTTTTGTCGCTTCGACTTTGCCACTGTCGTCAGGGTGTTTTTCCCTACGTCAGCTTTACAAAACTGCGACGTCATTACAAAGTCGCTGTAGGATAAATGTAGGATAACTAAATGCCGGCTATCGAACACTTAGCAGGATTTGGACAGCTCAGTGATTTCAAAGTCGGCCTTAGAAACAATCATCAAGAATTTCCTCTTTGGGGGACTATTAAAGGTAATTGTCCCTACCCTATTCTGAGATAAGGCATCTCTGGCGATCACAGACGCAGAGCATAATTTCCACAGGGACTTCAAAATGGCAGACACATCACGGCAATTCATTAACCGAAGACGTTTACCGTATATGTCGAGAGGAGACAACATGAACGTGACATAGACAGCGGTCCGCGTGACCTTCCGGTTCAAACATGTTGCCTGCCGTGTGTGTTAAGTCATGCGTAGTACCGTCCTGCTAAGTCTATCAATTAATCATTCACTGGGTATCGTTTAGCTCATTGCTGATTGCGGTTGTGTTCACTGAGGTTTTGTCCTTTGTGGTCGACAACACTGGACACAGGTAGATTAGCAAAGAGAAGCTCTCCAAGTGCAGCATCCGTTGGCGATGGCGTCTATGTGGAGGGCAAAGCCCTGTGACAGTCGGCCGTTGGTAGTTCTGTTCGCAGGAACTATCGCTTGTGTCCTTTCATTAGTGACAGGTTAGTAACAACATGCAGCAAAATATAATTACTTTGTATATTCCCTATTTTATTCCTTTTTTTTTTATACAATATATATATATATATATATATATATATATATATATATATATATATATATATATAATATTAATACTAGAATTGCACGCATTGCAACAGTTTCGAGTCCAATCGAAGCGTGTGCGCTTGGAGGGGGGGAGGCGGTGTATGCTTTTATAAAACAGTTAATATAAAATTAAAACGTTAATAAAGTTATTATATGGACCTCTGGTGGTTTAAAAAGTATTATAATGATGTACATACTCTTATGAAGAAATTAAAGCAGACGTTAAGGCACAAAGGCCAGCCCTGAAAGCCTCTGGGCATGTGGTGGCTGATAGGCTTGTGGGGAGCCTATTCCACTGCCTAAGGGTTGCAGGAAAAATGAATGGTAAGGGATAATTAAACTGGCAATGACGAAGGCCTAACAATGGTTGTGACGTGAGAACTTTCACAAACGTCACAATGAATGCAATAATAGTAGAAAGGATTAGCAAACGCCCATGCAGAAACGTATCACTATCCCGAATGCACTGCGCGATTGGTATCAATTGTTAGAATTACGGAACCGCATTGAATGCTTGCAAGGCGGTGTTTTACGAAGCCAACGTATGCCTGTCTTTAAATTTTGCGCCTTCCACTGGACAGTATGCCCACAGGAAAATTGGCAAAGATAGCAGGAGGAGGCCGCAAATGAGGTGGGAGGGACAAAACAAATCAGGGGAGGACATGAGATGGAGAGCAATAATTAATAAATATCTAGTGAATAACTTTTGAAAATAATAATAATAATGGCAATTTGTATAGCGCCGGTATCCGCCACGTGGTGGTATATTATATTATATATATATATATATATATATATATATATATATATATATATACAAAAAAAAAAAAAAAATATATATATATTTATTTTTATTTCCCAGTTCGAAATGCTGATTTGTTGTCAGAGAAGAAGGAACATTAACTGAACACTAACTTCGCATGATGCCAATAAGCAATACAAATATGACCAACGAACGACAAATAATCCATAATATTTCCAGAATGATTTCTCCATGGGTTTTTCATAAAACATGTGTTTTACATAAACTTGTTAACATGTATGGATAAAACATACACGGATTATTTAACTTGGCGTTGTCCTCGTCGTAGATCCACCAACTCGTGTGTCCTCGTTGTCGTTAATACACAGCATCTGTTTGTGTGGTTGTAGATTTACCATGAGTGTCTTTGTTGTTGTACATCCACCACGCGAGTCATTATGTGTTTGTATTTATCATAATCGTGACATTTACATTGCCTTTTCCAAAATTCATTGCTCACAGCGCTTTGCAAAACGTTCTTGGACACAAACAGGTCTTTAGTGTTACTTTAAATGCCGCATCAGTCATAGCAGACAGCCAGTTAATGTCATATGCTGCGGTAGTGCATTCCACAGACATGGGGCTTCCATGCTGAATGCTGAATCATCCCAGTGACGCCTTGTGCGTGACACACACAATACATTAATAATCCTATTCATGTTCAGGGCCATGGCAGTCAGTGCTCGATGCGTGAGTAGCAGAACCTTGAATTTCATCTTCATCAGCACCGGTGTAGCATGGCTGGGTCATTTCACGGTAACTGGGCTATTTGGTGTCCCAGCTGTTTTATATAGAACTATTCGATAATGAAATCTGGTAAAACTATATTTCTTATATGTGGCGCTTTCTGCAGTATTGTTCTGTATTTCTAATATGATAGTGGCAGTCGAAGTCGTTGTTCCAGTTGTTTCTCTTTATATCTCCCAGTCTACGTCATCGAGAAATGGCTGTCCCCATCACCTGGTCCTCAAGTTGCACGTTATTACAAAGGTGTAATATTTACACATTAAATAATCAATACATCGCGTAAGGTTCTCATTTCGATGTCTATTATCATATTTGTCCGAAAACAGTATTATTTATAAAATCTCTTGAATAGTCGATGTTTCCAAAATAAAAATCTATGTCCCCTGGTTCCATGTCATCTACGTCACGACAACTTTGGTGCCACGCCTGTCCAGAGTCTGAAAAACTACCACATCCACGTGAAATCACAATTACGTTACCGCTATATCAACATATTGGAAACAACAACAACACCGTTTTTTCTGCGATTTACGCGACATATTCGACATTTCAGGGCAGGAGGCAGGTGAATAGGTTTATTCCGTGTCATCTACGAACGGTCCGCACCGCGTGCTATACAGGTCAGACAAACAGAATTATTGATAATCACGTGTTGAGTGTGGATAACCAAATCAATACGAAATAGCACACGCCAGTTAAGCTCACGACAAACACGATATTGGTCACGACTCGCAAGGCACGTCATCTACGTCAAAGTCATCTACGTCACATATTTGTCGTGACGGAGATGACACGGTGCGTGATGTAGATGACAAACGTAGTTGTAAGTAAGATAAAACGGTGGCACGATTAACTGAAATTAGATAATTATCATCTTTGAGAAATTAAATTAATATCTGATGATATTTTCCATTTTCAGACATTGACATAAATGCTGATGAACGGTACAGAAAGAATCTAAATAAGCGAACCAGTCTGGCAATGAGGAAATTCTTAAGAAAGAAATTGCTAAGAAACCGTTAGGTCTATATACACATAAGTTGCAAATAACAAGCAAACATGCAGCATTGAATTAGGTGCAGTTGGAGAAGCTTTTTGTAACGTACGCAATATTTAGTTAATCCTGTTAATATAATTAGTTCATGTAATTCAAGATATGTGTTTATTTGATTAGTCTCTTAAAATACTAAACATATTAAAAAATAACTCAGGAAACGAGTTAAAGGCATGGTTCTGAATATTCGGATCAGCCCGCAGGATTTCGGTTTTGTCCGAAAGGTTTTTAAAGTAAATTGCCACTTAGTGGATCACAGCGCATGCATGAATATTTTAATAACAGGACTGCATAATTAATCACCCACGTGACAGCAAGTACGGTTATGTATCGACTTGTAATACTTATTCAGCCTAATTCCTTGGTAAACACACACAGCAGCGCACTAGTGCAAAAGGGTTAATCGACCTCCAAGTCATTACACAATTCCAGTTGTCAACAGTTAGAATGATACGCCGGGGAGCTATGCTGGATAGGCAAGGTTACAAAAGTATGTTTTTGTTACTTAGAAATCAAGTTATGCGTATATTTGCAAGACAGAAGTTGTAGGAAAATTATCTCGGGAAACCATCATGTGTTCACCACGAATGTAAAAAGAATCCCTTTACAAGCACCATACGTCTGTACGTGCCGTAACTCTAAAGATTAGTAGTTGTAACTGTATCTGTCGTTGTTCTTGTTGTTGTAGCACCACCACGAGAATGTCTGTTAACGCCTCAAGGGCATGAATACAAGGGACATGTCAACATCACAAGGACAGGACGGACGTGCCAGACATGGGCTTTACAAACGGTACAACTCATTCAAGCTTAACTATGTTCTAGATTTAACTTACCAATGGAGCAACATATCGAAGGCAGCAATACATACCTCAACATAAATTAATCAGTGAAATTCGCTCATCTAACTATAAATTAAGTTAAACTGTTTTCTATCACAGGGACATGGCACGAAAGTATCGTCTGCCGCCAAATTGTTTTGGTGCTATTTCGCCATCTTCATGCCTGATCCGGTCCCAACGATTCGAACGAACTATGTCTTCTTTCTTTCGCACACGGGCGTAAATGTACCAGCAGAAACACCCGTTACCCGTTGTAACTTGTATAGGTTTCCACGCCACAAAAATACCCATCTAGAAGATGGGAACGGTTACCCGGATGAATTATAATTTTTCCAATTATTTGCGTACTGGAATAATTTTGACTTTGAACAGACTTACGGACAACGAGGTGGGGACCAGATTCTTATGGTCTCGTTAAGGGTCGCTCAAAACGGACCGGAAACGAGAAGCACCATGTATAACTATGAGTGTTTTAATACAACACCACTTGGAAGGTATGAGACCATTGTACCAGGAAAGTGAATGACCGTAAACAAAATGTCGCTAAAACTTGGCTATTGTGAGAAGACAAGTACAACTGCATGTATTTATAAAATCCGACCGTTCCCTACAGCCGCACAAACACAGCTGTGCCGCGGGAACGACGGCCAACTACTGCACCAACAACCGTATGTCAAGTGGCTGTCCCGAGTCCGGGCCCTGGTGTTACACGACGGACCCGGCAAAGCGCGTGGACCTTTGCGACATCCCGCTGTGTGCAGACCTTGAGACTACCAGTACCACCGCAACACCGACTACTACAGCATCTGAGATCACGACTGAACGTAACGTATCATTTGCAGCAGTGCTTGCTGACCTGCGATAATGTTACTGCATACTGACTTTGATGTTTTAAGTAGCCTACCACCTGCTACAGCTTCTTCTTTTCTCTCTCGTGTTTCTCATTTCTTGCGCACTTCTTCTTTACCAGGTTTCTCCATAGATAGCGAGAAAATGTTCTTGTAGAAATATGTTTCAGCATGCGTGTTTTATGCGAACACCGACGAGAGCTGTAAGCACGCCGCAACGACATCATCGGTTTGCACGATAATTGTTTAGAGACAACTGCGAAACCGACAACTGACACCACACGTACTACTACTACCACACCTCCTACCACTACTACTGCACCTACTATTACTATTACTACTATTACTACTACTACTTATACAACAACTACTACTACTACTACTACTACTACTACTACTACTATTACTACTACTACTAATACTACTACTACTACTATTACTACTACTCTACTACTACTACCACTGCAACCATACATGCTTCAGCAACTACTACCACTGAATATTAAGTATTATTAGCACGCAAATGAACACTTTTCACTGTAACATTCTTATAATTTCAGGAAGAACAATGAATGCACTCTATTGTTTGTTTCAAATTTTACATGTGTATGTATGTGTGAGTGTGAGTGTGTATGTGGTTTTATATATGTATGTATGTATGTATGTATGTATGTATGTATGTATGTATGTATGTATGTATGTATGTATGTATGTATGTATGTATGTATGTATGTATGTATGTATGTATGTATGTATGTATGTATGTATGTATGTATGTATGTATGTATGTATGTATGTATGTATGTATGTATGTATGTATGTATGTATGTATGTATGTATGTATGTATGTATGTATGTATGTATGTATGTATGTATGTATGTATGTATGTATGTATGTATGTATGTATGTATGCATGCATGCATGCATGCATGCATGCATGCATGCATGCTCGTATGTATGTATCCATGCCAGTGGCCAGTGCTACCAATTACGCAAGTTGTCTTTCTCTTAACCTCCAATGGTCTCTTGGCATGATCAGTGTTTTCGCACGCATCAGCAGGAACATCGGCATATTTAAAATTGGACATGAGTGTAGTGTTTCTACCGACACCCATTCTCACCCACGTGTGAGACATTTAACACACACACAATTGTGTGTACATTTCAAACGTTTATCATAAGGTCTGAAGACATTCTCTTGATATGCGATGGTCTGCAGTTCATGTTAGCGGGAAAATCAGCGAAGGACAATGATCATAAATAAAGTCATTAACGTCTAAATTATCTAGATTCAAGTAAGGTTCAAGGCAATGTACATCAAACGAAGGTTGGACAAGCATATATAAAGACATTTTTGAGAAAGTTAAGCTTTTTGTAACGTACGCAATTTTTAGTTAATCCTGTTAACATAATTAGTTCATGTAATTCAAGATATATGTTTGATTAGTGACTTATAACACTAAACATATTGAAAAGTAACTCTGCAAACGAGTTTAAGGCATGGTTCTGAAAATTCGGATCAGTCCGCCGGATTTCGGTTTTATCCGAAAGGTTCACTGTCTTTTAAGTAAATTGTGACTGAGTGGTTCGCTGCGTATGCACGAATATGTTTTACAACAGAGCTGCATAATTAATCACCCACGTGACAGCAAATACATTTAGGTATCGACATGTTACGTATACCCGTGTAATAATTATTCAGCCTAATTCCTTGGTAAACATACACAGAAGCGCAATAGTGTAAAAGGATTAATCGACCTCCAATGTTATTACAACATTCCAGTTGTCAACAGTTAGAATGATACGCAGGTAACTATGCTGGATAGGCAAGGTTACAAAAGTATGTTTTTGTTACTTAGAAATCAAGTTATGCGTATACTTGCAAGACAGAAGTTGTAGGAAAATTCTCACGGGAAACCATCATGTGTTCACCACGAATGGAAAAAGAATCCCTTTACAAGCACCATACGTCTGTACGTGCCGTAACTCAAAAAAGATTAGTAGTTGTAACTGTATCTGTCGTTGTTCTTGTTGTTGTAGCGCCACCACGAGAATGTCTGTTAACGCCTCAAGGGCATGAATACAAGGGACATGTCAACATCACAAGGACAGGACGGACGTGCCAAACATGGGCTTTACAAACGGTAACCTCATTCAAGCTAAACTATATTCTAGAATTAACTTACCAATGGAGCAACATGTCGAAGGCAGCAATACATACCTCAACATAAATTAATCATTGAAATTCGCTCATCTAACTATAAATTAAGTTAAACTGTTTTCTATCACAGGGACATGGCACGAAAGTATCGTCTGCCGCCAAATTGTTTTGGTGCTATTTCGCCATCTTCATGCCTGATCCGGTCCCAACGATTCGAACGAACTATGTCTTCTTTCTTTCGCACACGGGCGTTAATGTACAAGCACAAACACCCGTTACCCGTTGTAACTTGTATAGGTTTCCACGCCACAAAAATACCCATCTAGAAGATGGGAACGGTTACCCGGATGAGTTATTATTTTTTCAATTATTTGCGTACTGGAATAATTTTGACTTTGAACAGACTTACGGACAACGAGGTGGGGGACCCGATTCGTATGGTCTCGTTAAGGGTCGCTCAAAACGGACCGGAAAAAAGAAGCACCATGTATAACTATGAGTGTTTTAATACAACACCACTTGGAAGGTATGAGACCATTGAACCAAGAAAGTGAATGACCGTAAACAAAATGTCGCTAAAACTTGGCTATTGTGAGAAGACAAGTACAACTGCATGTATTTATAAAATCCGACCGTTCCTTACAGCCGCACAAACACAGCTGTGCCGCGGGAACGACGGCCAACTACTGCACCAACAACCGTATGTCAAGTGGCTGTCCCGAGTCCGGGCCCTGGTGTTACACGACGGACCCGGCAAAGCGCGTGGACCTTTGCGACATCCCGCTGTGTGCAGACCTTGAGACTACCAGTACCACCGCAACACCGACTACTACAGCATCTGAGATCACGACTGAACGTAACGTATAATTTGCAGCAGTGCTTGCTGACCTGCGATAACGTTACTGTATACTGACTTTGATGTTATAAGTAGCCTACCACCTGCTTCAGCTTCTTCTTTTCTCTCTCGTATTTCTCATTTCTTGCGCACTTCTTCTTTACCAGGTTTCTCCATAGACAGCGAGAAAATGTTCTTGTAGAAATATGTTTCAGCATGCGTGTTTTATGCGATCACCGACGAGAGCTGTAAGCAGGCGGCAACGACATCATCGGTTTGCACGATTATTGTTTAGAGACAACTGCGAAACAGACAACTGACACCACACGTACTATTACTACCACACCTCCTACCACTACTACTGCACCTACTATTACTATTAGTACTACTACTACTACTACTACTACTACTTCTACTACTACTACTATTACTACTACTACTACTTCTACTACAACTACTACTACTACTACAACTACTACTACTACTACTACTACTACTACTACTACTACTACTACTACTACTACTACTAC
This sequence comes from Ridgeia piscesae, assembly GCA_025642075.2. Taxonomy (NCBI): domain Eukaryota; kingdom Metazoa; phylum Annelida; class Polychaeta; order Sabellida; family Siboglinidae; genus Ridgeia; species Ridgeia piscesae. The sequence continues at coordinate 701,693 of JAODUO010000027.1, read as the reverse complement.
TACTACTACTACTACTACTTTACTTACAACAACTACTACATGTATGTATGTAATATGTATGTATGTATGTATGTATGTATGTATATGTATGTATGTATGTATGTATGTATGTATGTATGTATGTATGTATGTATGTATGTATGTATGTATGTATACATGCATGCATGCATGCATGCATGCTCGTATGTATGTATCCATGCCAGTGGCCAGTGCTACCAATTACGCAAGTTGTCTTTCTCTTAACCTCCAATGGTCTCTTGGCATGATCAGTGTTTTCGCACGCATGAGCAGGAACATCGGCGTATTTAAAATTGGACATGAGTGTTTCTACCGAGACCCATCTCACCCACGTGTGAGACATTTAACACACACACAATTGTGTGTACATTTCAAACGTTTATCATAAGGTCTGAAGACATTCTCTTGATATGCGATGGTCTGCAGTTCATGTTAGCGGGAAAATCAGCGAAGGACAATGATCATAAATAAAGTCATTAACGTCTAAATTATCTAGATTCAAGTAAGGTTCAAGGCAATGTACATCAAACGAAGGTTGGACAAGCATATATAAAGACATTTTTGAGAAAGTAAGCTTTTTGTAACGTACGCAATTTTTAGTTAATCCTGTTAACATAATTAGTTCATGTAATTCAAGATATATGTTTGATTAGTGACTTATAACACTAAACATATTGAAAAGTAACTCTGCAAACGAGTTTAAGGCATGGTTCTGAAAATTCGGATCAGTCCGCCGGATTTCGGTTTTATCCGAAAGGTTCACTGTCTTTTAAGTAAATTGTGACTGAGTGGTTCGCTGCGTATGCACGAATATGTTTTACAACAGAGCTGCATAATTAATCACCCACGTGACAGCAAATACATTTAGGTATCGACATGTTACGTATACCCGTGTAATAATTATTCAGCCTAATTCCTTGGTAAACATACACAGAAGCGCAATAGTGTAAAAGGATTAATCGACCTCCATTATTACAACATTCCAGTTGTCAACAGTTAGAATGATACGCAGGTAACTATGCTGGATAGGCAAGGTTACAAAAGTATGTTTTTGTTACTTAGAAATCAAGTTATGCGTATACTTGCAAGACAGAAGTTGTAGGAAAATTCTCACGGGAAACCATCATGTGTTCACCACGAATGGAAAAAGAATCCCTTTACAAGCACCATACGTCTGTACGTGCCGTAACTCAAAAAGATTAGTAGTTGTAACTGTATCTGTCGTTGTTCTTGTTGTTGTAGCGCCACCACGAGAATGTCTGTTAACGCCTCAAGGGCATGAATACAAGGGACATGTCAACATCACAAGGACAGGACGGACGTGCCAGACATGGGCTTTACAAACGGTAACCTCATTCAAGCTTAACTATATTCTAGAATTAACTTACCAATGGAGCAACATGTCGAAGGCAGCAATACATACCTCAACATAAATTAATCATTGAAATTCGCTCATCTAACTATAAATTAAGTTAAACTGTTTTCTATCACAGGGACATGGCACGAAAGTATCGTCTGCCGCCAAATTGTTTTGGTGCTATTTCGCCATCTTCATGCCTGATCCGGTCCCAACGATTCGAACGAACTATGTCTTCTTTCTTTCGCACACGGGCATAAACACCCGTTACCCGTTGTAACTTGTATAGGTTTCCACGCCACAAAAATACCCATCTAGAAGATGGGAACGGTTACCCGGATGAGTTATTATTTTTTCAATTATTTGCGTACTGGAATAATTTTGACTTTGAACAGACTTACGGACAACGAGGTGGGGGACCCGATTCGTATGGTCTCGTTAAGGGTCGCTCAAAACGGACCGGAAAAAAGAAGCACCATGTATAACTATGAGTGTTTTAATACAACACCACTTGGAAGGTATGAGACCATTGAACCAAGAAAGTGAATGACCGTAAACAAAATGTCGCTAAAACTTGGCTATTGTGAGAAGACAAGTACAACTGCATGTATTTATAAAATCCGACCGTTCCTTACAGCCGCACAAACACAGCTGTGCCGCGGGAACGACGGCCAACTACTGCACCAACAACCGTATGTCAAGTGGCTGTCCCGAGTCCGGGCCCTGGTGTTACACGACGGACCCGGCAAAGCGCGTGGACCTTTGCGACATCCCGCTGTGTGCAGACCTTGAGACTACCAGTACTACCGCAACACCGACTACTACAGCATCTGAGATCACGACTGAACGTAACGTATCATTTGCAGCAGTGCTTGCTGACCTGCGATAATGTTACTGCATACTGACTTTGATGTTTTAAGTAGCCTACCACCTGCTACAGCTTCTTCTTTTCTCTCTCGTGTTTCTCATTTCTTGCGCACTTCTTCTTTACCAGGTTTCTCCATAGATAGCGAGAAAATGTTCTTGTAGAAATATGTTTCAGCATGCGTGTTTTATGCGAACACCGACGAGAGCTGTAAGCACGCCGCAACGACATCATCGGTTTGCACGATAATTGTTTAGAGACAACTGCGAAACCGACAACTGACACCACACGTACTACTACTACCACACCTCCTACCACTACTACTGCACCTACTATTACTATTAGTACTATACTACTACTACTTATACAACAACTACTACTACTACTACTACTACTACTACTACTACTACTACTACTACTACTACTACTACTACTACTACTACTACTACTACTACTACTACTACTACTACTATCTACTACTACTACTACTACTACTATTACTACTACTACTACTTACACTCACTGCTACTGCTTACAACTACTACACTGAACTACTAACTATTATTGCACGATAACTTTTACTTAACTTCTATAACAGACAACTACACATGACTACTACTACTACTACTATACTGTCACAATATTTACTACTATACTACTATATTATATGACTACTTATACTACTACTATTACTATATCTAGTACTACTGATACTATTATATACTATGTATTATTATGTATATGTATTATATATTATGTATATATTATGTATGCATACTATCATGTATGATATATACACTGAATATGTATGTATTATGTCATGTATGAATTTATGTATTTAAATTTAGTAAGACAAAGAATGCATTATGTATTATGTTTAAATTTTACATGTATGTATGTGTAGTATGTATGTATGTATGTATGTATGTATGTATGTATGTATGTATGTATGTGTATGTATGTATGTATATGTAGTGTATGTATGTATGTATGTATGTATGTATGTATGTATGTATGTATGTATGTATGTATGTATGTATGTATGTATGTATGTATGTATGTATGTATGTATGTATGTATGTATGTATGTATGTATGTATGATATGTATGTATGTATGTATGTATGTATGTATGTATGTATGTATGTATGTATGTATGTATGTATGTATGTATGTATGTATGTATGTATGTATGTATGCATGCATGATCATGCATGTATGTATGTGTACATGCATGCATGCATGCTCGTATATATGTATCCATGCATATACATTCAGATGGGATCTTGCGAGTTAAATAATACATTATCTTTGTTGAATTGTCATTTGAATGTCTGGATGCAGGCAGCTAGTTCACTATGCCCTTCCAGTGGCCAGTGCTACCAGTTGCGCCAGATTGTCTTTCTCTTAACCTCCAATGATCTCTTGGCATGATCAGTGTTTTCGAACGCAACAGCAGGAACATCGGCATATTCAAAATTGGACATGAGTGTAGTGTTTCTACCGACACCCATTCTCACCCACGTGTGAGACATTTAACACACACACAATTGTGTGTATATTTCAAACGTTTATCATAAGGTCTGAAGACATTCTCTTGATATGCGATGGTCTGCAGTTCATGTCAGCGGGAAAATCAGCGAAGGACAATGATCGTAGATAAAGTCATTAACGTCTAAATTATCTAGATTCAAGTAAGGTTTCAAGGCAATGTACATCAAACGAAGGTTGGACAAGCATATATAAAGACATTTTTGAGAAAGTTAAGCTTTTTGTAACGTACGCAATTTTTAGTTAATCCTGTTAACATAATTAGTTCATGTAATTCAAGATATATGTTTGATTAGTCACTTATAACACTAAACATATTGAAAAGTAACTCAGCAAACAGTTTAAGGCATGGTTCTGAATATTCGGATCAGTCGGCCGGATTTCGGTTTTATCCGAAAGGTTCACTATCTTTTAAGTAAATTGTCACTGAGTGGTTCGCTGCGTATGCACGAATATGTTTTACAACAGAGCTGCATAATTAATCTCCCACGTGACAGCAAATACAGTTATGTATCGACTTGTTACGTATACCCGTGTAATAATTATTCAGCCTAATTCCTTGGTAAACATACACAGAAGCGCAATAGTGTAAAATGGTTAATCGACCTCCAAGTCATTACACAATTCCAGTTGTCAACAGTTAGAATGATACGGCGGGGAGCTATGCTGGATAGGCAAGGTTACAAAAGTATGTTTTTGTTACTTAGAAATCAAGTTTTGCGTATATTTGCAAGACAGAAGTTGTAGGAAAATTCTCACGGGAAACCATCATGTGTTCACCACGAATGTAAAAAGAATCCCTTTACAAGCACCATACGTCTGTACGTGCCGTAACTCTAAAGATTAGTAGTTGTAACTGTATCTGTCGCTGTTCTTGTTGTTGTAGCGCCACCACGAGAATGTCTGTTAACGCCTCAAGGGCATGAATACAAGGGACATGTCAACATCACACGGACAGGACGGACATGCCAGACATGGGCTTTACAAACGGTAACCTCAGTCAAGCTTAACTATGTTCTATAATTAACTTACCAATGGAGCAACATGTCGAAGGCAGCAATACATACCTCAAGATAAACTAATCAGTGAAATTCGCTCATCTATCTACAAATTAAGTTAAACTGTTTTCTATCACAAGTATCGTCGGCCGCAAAATTGTTTTGGTGCTATTTCGCTATCTTCATTCCTGATCCGGTCCCAACGATTCGAACGAACTATGTCTTCTTTCTTTCGCACACGGGCGTAAATGTACCAGCAGAAACACCCGTTACCCGTTGTAACCTGTATAGGTTTCCAAGCAACAAAAATACCCATCTAGAAGATGGGAACGGTTACCCGGATAAGTTATTATTTTTCCAATTATTTGCGTACTGGAATAATTTTGACTTTGAACAGACTTACGGACAACGAGGTGGGGACCAGATTCTTATGGTCTCGTTAAGGGTCGCTCAAAACGGACCGGACACGAAAGCACCATGTCTAACTATGAGTGTTTTAATACAACACCACTTGGAAGGTATGAGACCATTGCACCAGGAAAGTGAATGACCGTAAACAAAATGTCGCTAAAACTTGGCTATTGTGAGAAGACAAGTACAACTGCATGTATTTATAAAATCCGACCGTTCCCTACAGCCGCACAAACACAGCTGTGCCGCGGGAACGACGGCCAACTACTGCACCAACAACCGTATGTCAAGTGGCTGTCCCGAGTCCGGGCCCTGGTGTTACACGACGGACCCGGCAAAGCGCGTGGACCTTTGCGACATCCCGCTGTGTGCTGACCTTGAGACTACCAGTACTACCGCAACACCGACTACTACAGAATCTGAGATCACGACTGAACGTAACGTATCATTTGCAGCAGTGCTGGCTGACCTGCGATAATGTTACTGTATACTGACTTTGATTTTTCAAGTAGCCTACCACCTGCTACAGCTTCTTCTTTTCTCTCTCCTGTTTCTCATTTCTTGCGCACTTCTTCTTTACCAGGTTTCTCCATTGATAGCGAGAAAATGTTCTTGTAGAAATATGTTTCAGCATGCGTGTTTTATGCGAACACCGACGAGACCTGTAAACACGCGGCAACGACATCATCGGTTTGCACGATTATTGTTTAGAGACAACTGCGAAACAGACAACTGACACCACACGTACTACTACTACCACACCTCCTACAACTACTATTGCACCTACTATTACTATTACTACTATTACTACTACTACTACTTCTACTACAACTACTACTACTACTACAACTACTACAATTACTACTACTACTACTACTACTACTACTACTACTACTACTACTACTACTACTACTACTACTACTACTACTACTACTACTACTACTACTACTACTACTACTACTACTACAACCGTACCTGCTTCAACAACTACTACCACTGAATATTAAGTATTATTTGCACGAAAATGAACCCTTTTCACTATAACATTCTTATAATTTCAGGAAGAACAATGAATGGATTCTATTTTTGTTTCAAATTTTACATGTGTATGTATGTGTGAGTGTGTATGTGTTTATGTATATATGTATGTATGTATGTATGTATGTATGTATGTATGTATGTATGTATGTATGTATGTATGTATGTATGTATGTATGTATGTATGTATGTATGTATGTATGTATGTATGTATGTATGTATGTATGTATGTATGTATGTATGTATGTATGTATGTATGTATGTATGTATGTATGTATGTATGTATGTATGTATATGTATGTATGTATGTATGTATGTATGTATGTATGTATGTATGTATGTATGTATGTATGTATGTATGTATGTATGTATGTATGTATGTATGTATGTATGATGATGCATGCATCCATGCATGTATGTATGTGTACATGCATGCATGCATGCTCGTATATATGTATCCATGCATATACATTCAGATGGGATCTTGCGAGTTAAATAATACATTATCTTTGTTGAATTGTCATTTGAATGTCTGGATGCAGGCAGCTAGTTCACTATGCCCTTCCAGTGGCCAGTGCTACCAGTTGCGCCAGATTGTCTTTCTCTTAACCTCCAATGATCTCTTGGCATGATCAGTGTTTTCGAACGCAACAGCAGGAACATCGGCATATTCAAAATTGGACATGAGTGTAGTGTTTCTACCGACACCCATTCTCACCCTCGTGTGAGACATTTAACACACACACAATTGTGTGTACATTGTATATTTCAAACGTTATTCATCAGGTCTGAAGACATTCTCTTGATATGCGATGGTCTGCAGTTCATGTCAGCGGGAAAATCAGCGAAGGACAATGATCGTAGATAAAGTAATTAACGTCTAAATTATCTAGATTCAACTAAGTTTCGAGGCAATGTACATCAAACGAAGGTTGGACAAGCATATATAAAGACATTTTTGAGAAAGTTAAGCTTTTTGTAACGTACGCAATTTTTAGTTAATCCTGTTAACATAATTAGTTCACGTAATTCAAGATATATGTTTGATTAGTCACTTATAACACTAAACATATTGAAAAGTAACTCAGCAAACATGTTTAAGGCATGGTTCTGAATATTCGGATCAGTCGGCCGGATTTCGGTTTTATCCGAAAGGTTCACTATCTTTTAAGTAAATTGTCACTGAGTGGTTCGCTGCGTATGCACGAATATGTTTTACAACAGAGCTGCATAATTAATCACCCACGTGACAGCAAATACAGTTACGTGTCGACTTGTTACGTATACCCGTGTAATAATTATTCAGCCTAATTCCTTGGTAAATATACACAGAAGCGCAATAGTGTAAAAGGATTAATCGACCTCCAATGTTATTACACAATTCCAGTTGTCAGCAGTTAGAATGATACGCCGGGGAGCTATGCTGGATAGGCAAGGTTACAAAAGTATGTTTTTGTTACTTAGAAATCAAGTTATGCGTATATTTGCAAGACAGAAGTTGTAGGAAAATTCTCACGGGAAACCATCATGTGTTCACCACGAATGTAAAAAGAATCCCTTTACAAGCACCATACGTCTGTACGTGCCGTAACTCTAAAGATTAGTAGTTGTAACTGTATCTGTCGCTGTTCTTGTTGTTGTAGCGCCACCACGAGAATGTCTGTTAACGCCTCAAGGGCATGAATACAAGGGACATGTCAACATCACACGGACAGGACGGACATGCCAGACATGGGCTTTACAAACGGTAACCTCAGTCAAGCTTAACTATGTTCTATAATTAACTTACCAATGGAGCAACATGTCGAAGGCAGCAATACATACCTCAAGATAAACTAATCAGTGAAATTCGCTCATCTATCTACAAATTAAGTTAAACTGTTTTCTATCACAAGTATCGTCGGCCGCCAAATTGTTTTGGTGCTATTTCGCTATCTTCATTCCTGATCCGGTCCCAACGATTCGAACGAACTATGTCTTCTTTCTTTCGCACACGGGCGTAAATGTACCAGCAGAAACACCCGTTACCCGTTGTAACCTGTATAGGTTTCCAAGCAACAAAAATACCCATCTAGAAGATGGGAACGGTTACCCGGATAAGTTATTATTTTTCCAATTATTTGCGTACTGGAATAATTTTGACTTTGAACAGACTTACGGACAACGAAGTGGGGACCAGTTTCGTATGGTCTCGTTAAGGGTCGTTCAAAACGGACCGGACACGAGAAGCACCATGTCTAACTATGAGTGTTTTAATACAACACCACTTGGAAGGTATGAGACCATTGCACCAGGAAAGTGAATGACCGTAAACAAAATGTCGCTAAAACTTGGCTATTGTGAGAAGACAAGTACAACAGCATGTATTTATAAAATCCGACCGTTCCCTACAGCCGCACAAACACAGCTGTGCCGCGGGAACGACGGCCAACTACTGCACCAACAACCGAATGTCAAGTGGCTGTCCCGAGTCCGGGCCCTGGTGTTACACGACGGACCCGGCAAAGCGCGTGGACCTTTGCGACATCCCGCTGTGTGCAGACCTTGAGACTACCAGTACTACCGCAGCACCGACTACTGCAGCATCTGAGATCACGACTGAGCGTAACGTATAATTTGCAGCAGTGCTTGCTGACCTGCGCTAATGTTACAGCATACTGACATGTGTGTTTTTCAGTAGCCTGCCACCAGCTTCGGCTTCTTCTTTCCTCTCTCGTGTTTCTCATATTTCGCACGTCTTTTTTCAGCTTTCTCCTGAATCGATAGGACTCGGCTTGGCCCACTTTTGTTTCAGCGAGTAATCGTTCATTTAGTTTCAGCGTTCGTATTTTAATCGAACGACAGGCAGTCGAGCTCTGCAACGACACCATCGGTGAGCACGTGAACAGAAGCAGACAAAACAACAGAGCGGACTTCCTGTGACAACACGACGACAGAAACCGTACACTAGAAATATGCCAGGTACGTTTTATACGTATAGACACATGGTTTTATGTGTATAAGCACCTTATTTTCGTGGAACGTCTTGTACTTCCGTTTTCTTTCTCAGTTCGTCTCGCTTATTCGCTTTACTATTTCGCAGTCATCTTCATTAATGCGCCTGCTTTGTATTTCAGCGCGCACACGTGTTCCTCTAGTGGTGTGTATCATGTTTGTATTCTACGGCTTAGCTTCACTTACTATTATGCGTCAGTCTTGTTCTGAGATCGTGTGTTAGTTTGTGTGGTTTCTGCAGTTATCTTCGATGTTTAAAAACGTAACAACTGAAATGTCAATAAGTTGGGAATATAATATTTACTGAGAATAGTTCCAACATTTTCGAAGGTAATGGGCTATCATTGTTCGTAATAATATACCAATCTGTTGGTATGTTGCTTCGCCAGCATGACATAGTGGTTCATAATAGCTATTTGACTTTAAGAAAGCTCATTCCACGAGGGTACAGCGGCATTTGCGAACTTAAAATCATTATTTTCCGTGATGCAGCAAGTAATGCTTTGATTTTTATGTTTACCTCGAAACGGGTCTTATAGTTATATTTTCTTAGTGTAATTTTATGCATGATTTCCAGGGAATGAAGCAGAACAGCTGTCTCTGAAAGGCTCACTCGAACACGGAAATGACGGTGATCGGCAAGTGACGTCACAATGGACAACTGAGGACAGGACCAAGCAAAGCTATTGAAAACTGTCGGCGAGTGCCTTGTCTCACGATGATGCAACAAGCTCTTTGAATTTATCGACATTTGTGGCAATCAGTGCACTGGCACAATAACAAGAACTTCATTCATTAACCCAATAAAATAACAGGCACAAATTAAATAAATATACACTGATAATAATAATTATAAATAATACTATGTACATATACACACCTTTTGTTGTAATTAATAAAAATAATAGTTTTGGAACGGATGGGAGGGCAAATATTTCAATGGTCTTTTTTAAATCACTTGGGGATCTTAATTATATAATTATTATAATTATAATTATATAGTTTAGGTTGATTATTCTCAATGATTTTTAGTTTTGGGAATATGAGTGTAACTGTGATGTTTCCTCTGAAGATGTATAAAGTTGAGGAAGTTGAATGGAATTGTCATTTGAATGTTAGATGTGTTAATATATTTTTCAGAAGTTTCAATGGCATCATAATTAAAAAGGATACTTCTGAAATTAGGCATTCGGTATTTTAGGCAGTTACGTGATGTTTTTGAATTTTTCATTATTTCGTATATTGTGTCTCTAATGCCTTCACACTGTGTGTGGAACCAGGTATTAAAATTAAAAATATCACAACAAATTCCTTTGTGCTTTCATGATACATATTTTGACAGACACCACAAGGGTATTTGGGTGCTCTGGGGTTCAATGTCATTTGTCAGGACAACAAGATATAAAGTATGATGGGACTTTTGAGGTTATTCTGGACATCCTTGGTTTGTGATGCAAATTGATGGATGACGCCTTGATAAGAGAAAATTCTGGTCCTAATTTATTGATCAACATTTCATGTGGAGTTTCATAATAGTTGTTTGTACAATTTTTAATCCCTGCAAATGCAATCACAGGAAAAACAACACTTAGGTAAAACATCCTGTAAAATGTATGTAGTGTTTCCGATTGCCAAGAAGTGCTACATTATGGATAATACTGCCATGTGCTAAGATCAGAAACAAAAAGGAAGATATTATAGAAGAAGTAGTTGAAATGAAAATACTGAGTCTTCGTCCTAGGGCCTCCACTGGGCACACAAAGATCAACACCGTTTATGAGGCCATGTTAAGCACCCCAGCCAAGAAATATTTGTTTTTAAATGAAGAGTTATTCTAAATCTAGTTTAACTTTATGTCTATGTACCAGCCACAATGAAATTTAGCAGCTCGTAACACATTGGTTACAATTTGTTTACTGAGCAATAATGTAGGTCTAATAGAGTAATTTTCGTTTTAGAAGCACTTAGCGTATATTCTAATTAGTTTGTGTTGACATAAACTAAATAACTCTTACTAACCATCTTACCTTAGTATAAATCAAGTTAAAAACAAGTAAAATAATAAGATGAGTAAGGGATTTTCCTGTCTCGTTCCCACCTCACAGCCTCGTTCCTACATCCCAGCCTTGTTCCCACCTCCCAGCCTCGTTCCCACCTCCCAGCCTTGCTTATATATATATATATATATATATATATATATATATAATATATATATATATATCACAACACACACACACACACACACACACACACACACACACACACACACACACACACACACACACACACACACACATAAACCCAAGATTAGTGTTTTATGTAAAATAGTTCCTGAGATTTGGAAAAGTTAGTTTTTTTATTTTGGATGGCGGCCTTTTTGAATATTGCAAAAAATATTGCAAACTAGTATGATATAGAGGTCATCTGTGCCAAATTTCATGCCTTTGCCCAGCAGTGAAAATGTATGTCATTTGGCGGCACAAAGAGCCCTCAATGCTAGTATTTCCCATGTTCAACATTCACACAGTCTATATACACATAGGCGCATAACCATATCTACTGTTTTAATATCTTCTGCAATCACCAGGTTGGAAACTAACAGACATTAGCTGTCCCAATTAGATTTTTTAAATACGTATTTATTTTTTAATATTCGTATATTGACTAAAGTGTTACATTTACTATAAAACATTCCTAGATGGAGATAATATTGATATTATATTATATTCAGAGAGCACACTCAGAACAATAAATACAGCCGAGATCACAGCGTTGTTTTAACTAGCCTGTGTCAAAACGTAGTCTGTGTCAAGACGTACTATATCGGATCATTAATAGCATACATGGAAGATAGAATATATATCTTACTACTTAAATATTTATGGTTGCTACGATGCATTGTAAATTATGCTACAGTTGGCAGCATTAGGCGGTGTTATATAATAATAACAGTAGTTCAGAGCGATTAGCTGATCTAGAATGCATTGTAAATATATGCATACAAATTTTTTATTTATTAGCCGGCGGACGGGCGGGCGGCTGGGCGGGCGGGCGGGCGGGCGGGCGGGCGGGCGGGCGGGCGGGCGGGCGGGCGGCGGGCGGGCGGGCGGGCGGGCGGGCGGGCGGGCGCGGCGGGCGGGCGGGCGGGCGGGCGGCGGCGGGCGGGCGGGCGGGCGGGCGGGCGGACGGGGACGGGCGGCGGAGCGGCGGACGGGCGGAGGCGGGCGGGCGGGCGGACGGACGGACGGCGGGCGAGGCGGACGGGCGGCGGACGGACGGACGGACGGACGGACGGACGGACGGACGGACGGACGGACGGAGACGGACGGACGGACGGACGGACGGACGGACGGACGGACGGACGGACGGACGGACGGACGGACGGACGGACGGACGGACGGACGGACGGACGGACGGACGGACGGACGGACGGACGGACGGACGGACGGACGGACGAGACGGACGGACGGACGGACGGACGGACGGACGGACGGACGGACGGACGGACGGACGGACGGACGGAGACGGACGGACGGACGGACGGACGGACGGACGGACGGACGGACGGACGGACGGACGGCACGGACGGACGGACGGACGGACGGACGGACGGACGAGGACGGACGGACGGACGGACGGACGGACGGACGGACGGACGGACGGACGGACGGACGGACGGACGGACGGACGGACGGACGGACGGACGGACGGACGGACGGACGGACGGACGGACGGACGGACGGACGGACGGACGGACGGACGGACGGACGGACACAAATGCACCCACACACGCACACACGCACACACTAACACGCACGCATGCACGCGCGCGTACACTACTGCTATTGTTTCTGCTCCATTTCCTGCTGCATCTCTTCTTTGTACTTCCTTCTACCACTACTGCTGTTGATGTTATTGCTGCTGCTGCTGCTGCTTCTGCTTCTGCTGCTGCTACTGCTGCTGCTACTGCTTCTGCTTCTGCTGCTGCTGCTGCTACTGCTGCTGCTGCTGCTGCTGCTTCTGCTTCTGCTGCTGCTGCTACTGCTTCTGCTACTGATAATGTACGAATGCGTACACTGTTGATCACCGATTGCGTGACTAGTTAATATCGTTGTTAACAAGCACACAACATTACCTATACATGATTTGCATATCTACAATGCGATGGCGTGATATAGTGCCACCAGCAGTTGTGACCATTATGCGTGCATGGTACCGACAGTGGCGTAATGATGTAGGCTACACCTACTATTAACATAATACGGTGCATTCTGTTACCATCTTGTGTGAGCTTCGGCATAGTCTCGCTTAACCGACTGTCGGTCGGCTGCGGAACTACGCCGAGAAGACAGTCTGGTTACCTAGTCGGCTTTTGCTTGTTTATCCGCGTGATCTATACAATGCTGCCACCTCACGGACACTGATTAATCCTGCCGTAATTTCTATTTTTATAAATAACTGCATGTTTGTATTTCTATTTATTTTGTGTCAATATAAGTTTAATTTTGAATAGTTTTTATAATAGAACATTATTTGATAAAAAGGTATCATTATTTAATATGTATGTTATTCGTGTGGGGCTAAACAATGCTGCCACCTCACGGATACTGGTTAATCCTGCCGTAATTCTTATTTTATAAACACCTGTAAATATGAATTGTTACTTATTTTGTGTTAATATAAGTTCAATGTTGAATACTTTTCATAGGATATCATTATCTTGTAAATGTATATCGTTATTTTAATGTTTATTTCGTAGTTGGCCTGAGAGCCAATCAGCGTCTCTACCCTAATCTGGGGTAAGGCTTAACAAATGCAGAGCCTTTCTTTCCCCAGGCAGAGTTGAGGACCTTAAAAGTGCTGCCACCTCACGGAGCCTGGGTAACCGAGGCTAGCTTCGGCATTGCTGCATATTATTATCACAGAACAACGTGTGTGTTGCCGCCATTGATCTGCGCGGGT
>JAODUO010000027.1:647500-682500 GCA_025642075.2 Ridgeia piscesae | reverse complement strand
GTTTGAAGACAAAACTAAATTCACATATACATTATTTTATGCACTTCAATCCCGTCTAGATAAACTAATTGAAAGCTTTATTTATCCAGAACATACCCATCTCAGCCAACGTTTTAGCTCTTACCTGTTCACTGCTGTATTCCTAACCCGCATGAGTTACAGCGCCTTTGCACCTACGACCCCACCTGATCTACGACCGACTTACGTCTGTACGACTTACCTTGCTGCTGGAACAACTGGCCCGTCTGGGGGTAGCTGGTAGCCGTCGTGTACAGGACTTGTGTGGCGCCAGCGCTCACCATGACGGGTCCTTGCTGCACCAGCTGCTGTAAGCCACCAAGTACAGTGTACAACGCCATAATATTGTCTGGTTCCGGCTAGCATTGCATGTTACCTGTCCACGAATCGAATAAAACTAATAAAACGACAAACTGGAATTACTACCTTATACAAGGCGCTTTGTTTTGATTCAACTATAGGTTACGCATTGTTCTAACTGAATATAATTCCCACTAAAGACATATACTCAGTTATCTCGCACGATTGTCAGTTTTCGTTTTTTTTTTATATTATTCCAATCAATAGAATATTATAACAATTATGTATGTAAAATGTCATGTAGAGTCAATGGCGCAGTGTCAAAAAGCAGAGATGGCGTTTGCGTGAACACGTCTGCCAGCAGGGAATACGGTGTAATGCGCTTTGGAAAATCACAAGAACGGGCCATTACGCTATATAAAAAACGTATCTTTACACTATCTCTGCCAAACAATATTATTGTTTGGCAGAGGCATATATTATATTAAAACATCAAGATTCAATAACACATATTCATGCCTTGATTTCCTACCAGTTTCTTTTGTCAGTCTATTCTAGCAAATAGGCATATCAAACACAACCTACTACATAAATGCAAGATGCCAAGTTGCTACATGTGACAGATAGATTAATAATTAATACATATCCAGTTCATATAAATTCTAAATATGCTTGCACGCATGCGTTAACGCGCACACGCGTATATAGCACACAAAGTATATTACATAGATAAACAACGTAATGATCATAAACATTATGTAAGAAAAAGAAAATACAGTCTTTTTATATAACACTTAGAAACTAGGATTATATACATTAGGAAATCTTCTTTTTTCTTTCTTAAAATGTAAAACATTGTTTAAATATACATAAGATATAAATACAAAGTACAATAAATATAAGGATGACACATAAAATGCAAGCACTTATTTCCATGGTGGTCCTTGGTTCTTACGATAACGAGTTTTTCATTCCATAGCAACTGTTTTGTTTCATTTGTGTTGTATATTGTACTTTAAGCTGTCTACGAAAATAAAAACATCCTTATATCCATATCCTCACGATGTCGGACTGCGAGTGTCGTCGACAGCAGATGGTGGAACAGCCGAGAGCCGACGACCAGATCGCCACAAGCGCCTCTAGCAGCGACAGAGCCACCAGCATAGCATCCATGGCTTCGGCCAATTCCTACAAAAGGAAGATACGCCGCATTCAGCGCATTCATTACCGTGGACACCAACAGCAGTAACTGTCTCTCAGCTTAGTGTGCAGTGCGGTCCTCTTAGTTATGTAAATAAATGCTATTCTGTTTACCTTGAATATTACTAATATTATATAATATTATTTAACCGATAGAGAGAAGGTAAGTCAGGGAAATAATACAAAATCTGAATACAAAAGACTGCATGCAGATATTCCCAACAAGTGTGTGTGTGTGTGTGTGTGTGTGTGTGTGTGTGTGTGTGTGTGTGTGTGTGTGTGTGTGTGTGTGTGTGTGTGTGTGTGTGTGTGTGTGTGTGTGTGTGTGTGTGTGTGTGTGTGTGTGTGTGTGTGTGTGTGTGTGTGTGTGTGTGTGTGTGTGTGTGTGTGTGTGTGTGTGTGTGTGTGTGTGTGTGTGTGTGTGTGTGTGTGTGTGTGTGTGTGTGTGTGTGTGTGTGTGTGTGTGTGTGTGTATGTGTGTGTGCAAGCGTTAAATTATTATTTAGTGTGCCAGCTGTTCTATGCAATGCGTTCCTTTTAGTTATGTTGGCCAAATAAAAGCTATTCTGATTAACTACTGAGTCGCGACTCCTATTTGAATCGTCGCCAAATGTTTTTTTTCGATAATTCATTGAATATCCCGTTTGCCCGAACACGCGGAAGAGAGAGAGAGAGAGGGAGAGAGAGAGGGAAGAGAGAGAGAGAGAGAGAGAGGGGAGAGAGAGAGCAAGTAGAAGTATTGAATCTATCTGCATCGTACGTGTACTTACCGATACTTCGTAATGTATCGGTAATTTTATTTTTAATATAACGTCACTTGAATAAACCATGTAATGTATGAAGTGTTGTACTTACTAAACATTATTATGTTATTGCCCTACATATTTGAAAATGTTATGTTAATAATTGTGTGCGCGTATTAATTGTGTTTGCATACAGTTGTGTTGGCATACACGTTGACTGACCCGCCCGAGGTGCTTGTCGACGTCTACGCCAACAGCCGCCAGCACCAAGACGAACATCACAAAGATGGACGCAGCCAGGATAGAGAACACCATGAAGGTCACAATCTGAAGATGTACGAAGATGAAAGAACATTAG
The DNA here is from genome assembly GCA_025642075.2 of Ridgeia piscesae. Taxonomy (NCBI): domain Eukaryota; kingdom Metazoa; phylum Annelida; class Polychaeta; order Sabellida; family Siboglinidae; genus Ridgeia; species Ridgeia piscesae. The sequence goes on along the minus strand of JAODUO010000027.1, from coordinate 679,881 downwards.
TTTAAAGTATAGTATTTCATTTGTTAAGTTCAAATCATATTAGTAGATGCAGGCAGGCACATGCACCTGAATCGTTTAGAGAACATGCACGCGCTCGTACGCCCGCGCACACGCAGCATACGTGCCCCTCTAGAATACATACATTTGGTAAACACGCACACACGCACGTACGTACGCACACGCATTTATCAGATGACAGAGAGTAAATCAAATGGTTGTGCATATTAGCCCGTCGCTTACCGGTGAACACCGATACTTACTGAGCATGTGTTTCTTAGGTTCCCGGCCATGAGACCAAATACCCCCGTCAGTATGAACTGGAAATAGAAGAACAACACATATACACAACCATTGGCTGCAACATTATATAATCGGGGAGCCAAATCAACATTTGTTTTATATAAACACCACCAACAACAGCTTTCTCATGAGTTGGAACCGGGATTGGAGGAGGATTGAAGTTATGGTTTGCCAACAATTTGTCGACAAAGATGGGAACCTCGAGGTGGATGTGGTCAGATGTTGGTGAGCTTCAAGGGGGTAGAGCAGTTGTACGGTCATGGCAACCCCCAACCATCCCCACAACCTCTTCATCATGTTCTGACGCATATGAATTTTGGCTTGCATTATCAGATATCTTCGAATCTCAGCTGCACTGGAAATACAGCTGTCGACGTTGTGTCCCCTTTCCTGCAGGACAGGACAAATGGAAGTTAGATATGCTGGATGCGTAAAGGAAAAACAAGTCTGATGCATTTTGCTGAAACGCGACAACACTACCACCAGTGAGACCAAAATTAATTAATATGTTAGTCAAACGATTGCGTTGACTAAATACCCGCGTCCTGCGAATGCATAATGCCACAACGTCAGAAAAGGTCCTGAATAGGTAAAGACATTCTACACGAACAACAGTGTGGTGAGTCACTCACGAAACATCCTCCCCAAATGCCGTGCCCGGTCGTGGCCACGGGAGAACCGGCTCCCATCGCTACGGCGTTGGACACAATGCACAGAATGCCAATGACGATCTGTGTAACCCCCAGTGCCGAAGACCACTTGCTCGCGTAGGTCGCCCAGATCGTAGACGGAGGTGGCGCTGTCACGTATTGTGGCAAGATCATGACGTTCTGCATTGGCAAAGCTCCGACAGGCTGGGCGCCAGGGGACAGCACTGTCGACGTCTGCATGGTCTTGCTAGTTGCTGCAACATGTATTGTTATAGTTCATTATACGTAGACTAAACTGTTTGCCTAAAGTGTACCCCTGCAGTCAGTATAAGACTATATCGATTGTGTCTGGCTTTCAACAACCAAGTCGCGAGCTAGTACGCTACCTGTGCTGTTCAGCTAACATTGAAAACGTATATAATTATGAGTAGCTACGACGCCGCTGCATTACATTTAATATTTCAAGTTTTGCAATTGGGCGTTTATAATTTTGTGAAGTTAAACAAGTAAGCACCTAGTTTTAAGAAAGAAAAACTGACGTAAGGGGTCATTCCAAAGGCGGCGCCAGCTTATGAAACACAACAGAAAACTGGTATTTCAAAGGTTTTTAATTATAAATTTGTACGAGTGTATTCCAACGAAAACAATAACAAGCTACCTCAACGACAAACCATGGTTCAATATCAAACACAAGCAAGATGCGTACAAAGACAATGACAAAGACAAATACAAGAAAGCGAGATATGCAGCTGAAAAGGCCGTCAAGACCGGCAAGGTCAAACACAGTGACAAGCTTGAGGACAATCTCACCAGCAACAACCCTAAGGGTCTGAAGGCCATAACCAACTACCAGGCGTCTCCCAAGAACACTACGGCTACCGACACTAATTTTCCTGACAGATTGAATGACTTTTATAGCCGGCTTGATAAACTGAACACTACTTCTCCTTCCTCTATCACTCCCTCCTCATCCCTCCCTCCTTTCACAGTTGACGAATATGTTGTTAGACGCTTGTTTCAACGTCATAATAGCAGAAAGGCTGCCGGTCCGGATAACATCTCTCCATGTTTACTTAAACTGTGTGCCGACCAGCTGTCGGGTGTATTCACAGATATATTCAATGTGTCTCTTTCCCAATGTAAAATCCCTCATTGCTTCAAAAAGTCAACTATCATTCCTGTACCCAAGAAATCTACAGCCTCTTGTTTAAACGATTACAGGCCTGTTGCCTTGACTTCTGTAGTCATGAAGACACTCGAGCGCTTGGTCCTACAGTTTCTGAAATCAATTATCGATCCAATTTCTTGACCAATTCAATTTGCATATCACAACAATATATATATTGACGACGCTGTTGCTCTAGGATTGTTTTACGTTCTTCAACATCTCGACAACCCAAATACGTACGCTAGGATCCTTTTTGTTGATTTTAGCTCTGCTTTTAACACAATTATCCCATCAAAACCTTTTGATAAGATACAGAATATCGGTGTTCTTCAATCCATGTGTCTGTGGATCCACGATTTTCTTTTAAGTAGGCAGCAGGTTGTAAAAATAGGCGACAACCTATCATCATCAGTTACGTTATCTACTGGCACGCCTCAGGGCTGTGTACTGTCACCAATGTTATATTCTCTTTTTACACATGATTTTTTATCTTGTCACGTACGTACTAAAACACTTAAATTTGCCGATGACACTACAGTGATAGGGCTAATAACAAATTCTGATGAATCTGAATATCGGGATCAAGTAAACAAACTCATCAGTTGGTGCAACGATAAAAATCTGGAACTTAATGTAAATAAAACGAAAGAAATGATTGTGGACTTTAGGAGAAAGAAATCTTCTCCTCCCTGGCCTCTTGTGATCGACGGCAGGACAGTTGAAATCGTCCAACATTTCAAATTTCTCGGTTCTACAATCTCCAGTAATCTTAAATGGGAGCTAAATGTTGTTAATATTGTCAAAAACGCCTAGTAGCGGCTGTACTTTTTAAGAAGGTTAAGATCGTTTGGTTTGACCACACAGGTTATGCTCAACTTTTACAAAGCTGCAATCGAGAGTGTTCTGCTATTTTCTATCACAGTATGGTTTGGGTCGATTACATAGAAAGAAATGCTCATATTAAACAGAGTTGTGAAAACTGTTTCACGAATCATCGGCAGAGACCTTCCCAGTCTTGAAATACTGTATAAGCAGCGCCTGTTAGGAAGAGCCACTCTCATCTCTCAAGATTCATCCCATCCTACCCATTACTTTTTAAACCTCTTCCACCTTGTCGCCGATTCAGATCCACCAAAACCAGGACCAACCGCTTTAGTACTAGTTTTTCCCACTTAGCCGTTCAAGCCCTGTCAAAAGAGAAGTGATTTTTCTCCCACCCGCAACATTTATATTAATCAACTTTTACTAGACTTGAATAATTGTGACGCATGCGTCAGAATAGGTGATACACTGTACAATTCTATGGCTTATGCTTTATTCTCAACAAATGTTCAAGATCTACATAACCTAATTGATGTATGTGTTGCATATAGCAAAAGGTGGAGATTCAAATTTGGGGTTGAAAAATCGAAATGCATGATTGTTGGAAAGTGTTCGTTATACCAAGACTCAAAGTGGAGGCTTGGTGACAAATGTCTATGTAATGAAGAATTGCTTAATATACTTGGTAATGTGTTTAATCGTGGTGGTAGTATTGCCAGCCATGTCACCGACAGACTATAAAATGCAGACAGTCATTTTATGGGCTTGGTAATGCCGGTATGTTATACCCAGGAGGCACTCCTGATGTTCAAGCGTATCTGTATAAATGTATATATCAACCAACTTTAACATACGGTTTAGAATGCATGAGCAGCACCGCCATCCAAATGCGTCGACTTAAATCTGTACAGGGTAGATTAATTAAACAAAGTCTTGGATTAAGTCAACTATCACACTTGTAAATAGAAATGTGTTATCCTTGTATAATAGAATATTTAAAGTTGAAAGTCCAGCGCGTCGACTGACGCAGCACTTATTGTCTCGTTTTATATTTTATGGTAAAACGGTACCTGGAACCTTGCTGGATAGGGTGGTATCTATGGTCAAGTCACCAACTAAACGAGCCTTTAATTCTCAACATGTACCCACAATTAATGTGACAAACAATGATGGTCTTGTTGACTCGAATATACATCTTTTATTTACTGATACCTTTACCAAGCCATATTCACATGAACATCTTTTAGTTCATCTGTTAACCACTGCACTCTAATATATTACGCGTCTCTTTATTTTAACTGATATACACAATATACAATGAGTTATATATATATTATATCATGCCACTGTATATGTTGTTATTTATTTTTATTTTATCAGATTTTATTCTTCACCGTGTTCTTTTTAGATGTACGATTATTATATATATTAATAATATTATATTATATATATATATATATATATATATATATATATATATATATATATATATATATATATATATATATATATATATGTAATTTTATTCTCCGGCAACGGAGGCTGAATAAATAATAATAATAATAATACTTCATCTTTACGGCCTACATGTTGATACATTCAGTTAGCTGATAGTTATTACGTGAAATAATTTGACGTCTGTAGTTCATCCTGGAATTATAATTTACACTTCATGGTTAATGGAATAATGCGTTTGAATAAAATTAATGCGCATTCAGCAGGCCTTTCTATACTGACTTGTGCAACGCTACACTGCAGCCGCAGCCTCGCCGAATGCAAATTTGGCTCGCTGCCAGCGGAAGAAAATTTATTATTATTATTATACAGCGAGGCGTTGTCAATCACTGTTGTCGCGGTTGTATTGATTGCACGCACTCGCTTACTAGGCAGTAATTCTTCGTTTCTGTTTTACCCTTTACAACACACCACACGGAATATTAAAATCTCTATCCACATGAACACGACACAATAATCTAACAACGACAACTTACTGAACTTGGACGTAGATCGGCATCCACCGCCTATTCTCTTGCATAATCGTATGCGGACTTGAGAGTGACAAGAACTGTGAGGTCAGGTCAAAGTAGTCTCGGTTACCGTGGCGTGGTGCAGATCGTCTCTCTATACGTGTATCCACTGTTTGTGTGTCTGTTTCATGTCTTTGTACGACACCCACGTGGGGTACAGCTAACCTTCCAGTAGTGCTAATGACACAAATAATACTTACAAAGTGGTGATATTTCAAATGCAAATGTTTCTTGAAAAGAATACATTATATAAGACACATTAGCAGGTTCAGTTTCAGCATGTGTTGGCAGTGGAATGTCGCATACTTGGAAGAGTGTAGTTAGCCAGTTTTCTTCACACAACACGGCTAGTTTGGTATATAAGAAGAATATATCCGAAATAACTGCCTTTCTTATATCTAATGCATTGTTAAATGGTAGACCAGTAACAAACGGCACCGCGACACCTGGCGCAGGAGGAGGTGAACTTACAGTGACTTTGAGTCAGCGTATTAATTTCTAGATTTTCTGTATGTATAAAGAAGGGCTTTGCACGAAAATGACACTAGAAATAATGTTGTGTGAAAAATGCGAAGCGTTTGGGACATAGAACACTTACCAAGACGTAGTGCATTCATTATGTTTAACATATATATTTCACAAAGAACAGTAAATGAATGGAACAGATTATCCGCTATCAGTGTAGGTGCTAGTAGTGTTATGTTTAAAAATAAAATCGATTAAAGTGTACCCCACCTTAAGGGCGGGGAACATTTTAATAGGTACTTTTGGACTCTCGATAAGCCAAATGGCTTCCTTGTCCACCTGCCCTCTAGAGTTGATTCTCTAGGTGGCAATCTTAAATCTTGTTAAAAGAATATGTTAAATATTCCAAAGAACAGAGAGCAAAATCCGTCATATTATATATAGCGGCAGTTTTCGTGTGTAGGCAATAATTGAAGCGCTGTGGCAGTGTGTGTAATTCTTGGAGAGTTCTTTCATCTATCGTGGTGATTACGATTATGGAAAGTTAATAATAATAATACCGTACAGTATTTAAACACCCATAGTATGATTCTAGTCAGTGGTGTACCACATTTCCATACTACAATGTTTATGAATTTGGATTGGTTCCAGTCAGATCAATAAAGAGGAAACAGCTACGTGTTTTGTTGGAAATGTATTGATGTCACAATCTATGTGCATTAAGATTACTAGTGGCGAGACTGCAGCGTAGGCCATTTGAAGATGGCAGTTTTATCTCGTCACGGATGGCGGGCATCCGCCTTGCAATTTTAGAATAAACACTAAACAACATAATGACCACATATTGTCCACTGTGTGCAAAAACAACAAAACACACGGCAAGCTTAAACATTACTTTATTGTACATGCATTATCATGACAGGTTTCTGGAATGTTCATTACAGTGCTATGATAGGCAGCCATTTGCGCGCAATACTAATACACAAAGATGAACTATATACAAAAATAAAGTAAACATGACCGGTAAGTTTTGGGAGTACTGCCCGGGACTAAACGGCCATACGAGACTAAACGAGACAAAATGCAAATAATATCAAGTTGCGTGTAGTATTTGTACACTTATATACATGTAATGTTTGTATAACCTCAACAAAGTACCTACACGCATGAGCCGAGGTATCCACTGCACTTTGTGTAAAAACAGTTTACCTCGTATAGTATATCTTTACAACAAGTGAGATAGTTCTTTCATGGAAGCAGCAGTTTGAAGATTTATTGCCTCCAGTGTCCCCGTCAATTTGCTAAGCGATCTGACATTTTGCAACATTCTTGGTGTACTTCCACACGGCTACACCCATTCTTATATATATATATATATATATATATATATATATATATATATATATATATCATATGGCGCACTCTCCAACACGACAGTAAGTGTTGATGACAAGAGCAGATGTATCGCCTTAAAGGAGAATAAAAGGCAACGTTTGGTCTCATGTCCATAAAATACTATAATTACGATCGCAAACATTGCGCCAGCACATTACAAGACTGGCCTAGAAAACACCGCACGCACCTAATCTAACCGATTCCACAAACTGAGAATATCGGCCTAATATGCAACACTGCACTAGATTTAGCATTGTCAACGTTCGATGCGAATAAGATAAACCAATATACAAGCTGCATATAATGCATGACGAGTCACCACGGTGTTAATGACGATCCAAGGGGTTGTTGGACGGTATCGAGGGCTTCTCTCAATATGTCAGTCCACGTTTCACTAGAATCTCACACTTTGAAATTGAATCCTGGGGTGTATAGGTCCACAAAACTGCTTTTTTGTTTGCCTTTAAAGTAACTTCGAGAAGGACACGGGACACATATATGAAAGGAAGTTTACCAACACTGAAGCATGCAAACGATACGCACGATAAATAGAGAGGAGTGAAAAGCAATTGTTTTGTAACGATTGAAGCGTGACAGGAAGCGAAGAAGCAAAATATTTGGCGCTCATCTCGACTATGTATCCACCAATCTAATAATCTAACTAGCAACATCACAGATTCTTTCATTTTAGTAAAGTCACCCTTAAACAATTATTGGATACTTCAATTCAAGCACTCATTGAATAGCGTCGCGTAGCATGTTTGAGTTCTATTTTTTAATGCGTAACTATGATATTCTGAACAGAATAAATATGTAATAATAGACTCAAAAGAATGTTCACACGATTTCAGTACTTCATTCAATGTTCAAATTGTAAACAGATCATTATATCAGGCGTGACATGTTACAACCGTAAAACCTTTGACGTCCAGCGCGCGGTATTGACACTTTTGATAGGTGATGGCTATTTGCTATCCCTCCACGTCCAAATGCCCTTTTATGGCTGTTCCGATGTACAAACATCTTTAAGTTTAGGGTTATTTTAGGGTAAGTATTAGGTGTACAGTTAAGTTAGATTATATTCGATTAGGTTCATTTAGATTGAAAGTACTTTTGACAAGATTGACATCAGGCGTTTACATGCATTTGTACGTGGATGGGTAGCAAATACCACTTCCCTTTTGATATAACCAGCTCAGCGAACTCCGTTCAGTAGTTACCACACTCGGTGACGGGACACACATCTCTTTAGAAGGCATTCTTTTTCTCCTCGCGATCGGCCGGTGGCATCGGCGCAGTCGCTCCAGCTGCACCCTGAAACTGTGCCTGTGTATAAGGAGGCGGGCCCCCCGCCGTGGCGGTGTACTGGGGCGGCTGGGGCACGGCCGCCTGGGAAGGATAGGGCATCGTTGACTGGGGAACTTGGGCCATCGGTGCGCCACTGAACTGTTGCTGCTGACCGACGGCCGTGGCGATAGCTAGAAAACAAAGTGACATTTATGACAAAAATAGTTACACAAGGATCCCGCATTTAAGGTGTCAGTCTCATATTATGTCTACTATGTAGCGATGTAAACGAAATGCGTCCAATTAATACGGTCACCTGGCTATTCGGGTTACTTTCACCCAGTACCAACTAACTGTGACCATAACAGTATGGTTCCACTATGATATATTACTGAATACATATATATATATATACTTGTGGTCTATGTCGTCATAGATACGGAACTAAATATGCCTTACAACTGAGGATAAAACATGTCTGTAACCCACAACCGAAGGTCGGAAATTAGCAATTGGCGAGACTGTCCAGACACGATGACCAACCTTGCTGTTGGAACATTTGGCCTGTCTGGGGGTAGCTGGTTCCTGTGGTGTACAAGACTTGCGTTGCACCCGCATTCATCATGATGGTTCCTGGCTGCATCACCTGCAATAATTTCTCACAAACTGAGTATACAGCAAGTAATTACCGGTAGGTCGGTCCGGGATACACAACAACAAATTCTGGCAAGTCCCGTAGTACACAAAAACTATTTATTGACAAGTCTCGACTTGCACTTTGAATTGTCAGGCAAATATTCCAACAAAAAGTTTTCAGGTTATACAAGTATGCTGTGCCGTTATCTGCTGATTTTATTATTAATATCATAAGGTACTATAAAAGTAGAAGGTACATACAGACGAATAAGACAAAGGTCTTAGACGTTATTTTACAAATGAGAAGACGTTATTGGTCCTGGGCAGGGCACATAAGTAAAGTACGTGATAACTGCTACACATCACGTCTAACCACGTCGAAACCATACGAAGGAAGATGAAGACCACTGAGACTGTGGAGATAATTACACGAGTACTGCAAGAACAACGTATAGCAAATAATTGCGCTAGACAGGCATATCTAGAAATAGCATGCTGAGATTTTCACCCAATCACAGCTGCACACTGATACTGGCGACGATTACAATGATGACGCCACCGTCTGATGATTACCACAAGATACACCTCTTTCCATTTTAAATGTATGTGAAAAATAACTGTTTGACACTCGTGTAAGATTGGACACAGGCAAACTAGGTGTCTTGCACGGTCGCCATTTTAGTGGTTGCTTTATTTAGCTAGCCTTGCGTATTATGTAACAACTGTAAATTAAACAACACGAAAAACATTGGAGGATGACGCGATATAACCAGTACGTACGATGCCAGACTGCTGGCGGCGTCCACAGCAGACGGCGGCACAGCAGATAGCCGACGACCAGATTGCTACAATGGCTTCAATCAGAGACATAGACAGCATCAGGATATCCATAGCCCTGGCCAATTCCTACAACAACCAGACAAGTTGCGTTCCGTCTTCCATGACGTCAACGATAGTAGCCTCATATGGGCATGCAATGCGGAGCACGTAGTTGTTTATGCATGATAATATTATATTAATACAACTATCGTGATTAAGTCAATGACGTCATAATAATGACACAAAGGTATGCAGTGCAGAGCTTGTAGTTATTTATGCATCATATGTTATTACAGCTATCGTGACTGGGTACCAGTAAGATGTATATTACATCATAATAAAGACACAAAGGTTATTTAAAGTGAGTGAGCCTGACAGTAGATATAAATACATATTCAAACCTGAAAAGAGTATGTCATCATGGCATTAAAATAAAAGAATACATCTTCACATGGAAATTAGCTATGAAGCAAGACAACTGTTTACGTACATGATCGCTATAATAATTGAAGTCATTTATTGCGACTCCAATGGCCGAAAATGACAAGACGAAAATCACGAAGATGCTCGCAGACAGAATCGAAAGAATCATGAAAGTCATAATCTGAAAACAATCATAACTGACAGACATTAACTTAATCTAATTATTAAGTATTGTTTAAAAATATATAATTATATATAATAATATATATATATATATATATATATATATATATATATATATATATATGTGTGTGTGTGTGTGTGTGTGTGTATGTGTGTATGTGTGTATGTGTGTATGTGTGTATGTGTGTATGTGTGTATGTGTGTATGTGTGTATGTGTGTGTGTGTCTATATTTGTTTGAATTTTATTCATGTTATTTGGTTTACAATTTTCTTAGCCTCACTTAATTTAGTAATAATGTTTATACAAAAGTCACAATTACATCACTAATTTTATTTTATTTGTTTATACAAAATCTATATTTGTTATGGATGACTATGTAGTGTACACACTTTTGAACAGAGATATACTCTGGAGACCTGTGTACAAATAAAGTTCGTTATTATTATTACATCATACACACAGTGTACGTACGCACCTATACTTATAACGCTGAAGGATTTTAATTTGGAAGGCAGGCATTGGTGCACCACTAAACATTTGTTCATCCTAACCGTGTCTCCAGAGTACTGGTCACATGTGGTAGGCTGGTATTAATGAGTGTGGCTTTCTAGCATTACTGGCCACAAATGTTAGTTACAAATGGTCACCAATACTTACCGGACATGTGGTCTTGTGTCTTCCCGCCATCAAGCCGAATGCTCCAGTCAACATAAACTGTAAATGGAAATTACATGACAATTGAACAAAGCATATCTGCAATATAATACGTCATGGACGTCGATCTGAGAGGGACGAGGCGAACGTGTCCCAACCACCTTTCTGCACGAGAGGAGAGCATAGGAAATGTCCCCTCACTTTTTAATTTCAGCCGAAACAACATTTGCAGGCATATAGCATAATTGCATGAGCAGTCCAGTTTTTTTTTAATTAAAGGTATATATGTATACATATACACTGTATATATATATATACACTGTATATATATATATATATATATATATATATATATATATATATATATATATATATATATATATATATATATATATGTATACATATACACTATATATATATATATATATATATATATATATATATATATATATATATATATATATATACATATAATATACATATACATATATACATTGTATATATAATCAGTCCCCCGATTTTTAAAATGCATCGACGCCCATGGAACACATAATCTACATCTCTGGCTTGCCTAAATGACATTAAGTATATGCAAAACACGTAGACGTAAGGGGGTAATGATTATTACACTTCAGGGAAAGTTCTATAGCATTTAACAATTTCATAACATCTACCAGTTTGATGATATGGCAGAGCATAACACTACACATGCTGTGTTATGCCCTGGCGGCATCTTTGGTGTGAATTGCCAAGATTCAGCAAAGTCGATATAGGAACTGTGCAGCGATTGCACGTGTTAGTACACGGTTCGACTGCAAGTGGACGAGAAGACTGGACAAGGGGGACACTTACGAACAATCCTCCCCAGATGCCGTGACCAATTAAGGCTGTGGGGGAATGTGCGCTGATTGCCACCGCGTTACACAGAACGCACAGAAGGCCAATCATCATCTGCGTGGCCCCCAGTGCCGTCGACGATTTGCTGGCGTAGTTTGCCCAGATCCGAGGTGCCGGTTGAGACGTGACGTACTGTGGCACAAAGACGACGTTCTGCGCCGGAACTGCCCCGCCAGGGGGAAGCACCGTCGTCGTCTGCATTGTCTTGTTGGTGTCTGAAAATAAATATAGCGTTGCTAAATTATGCGTGATCTAATTGTCACCAGTCATGTTGCGTCATTATCATCAACTCGTGTTAACCCTGCATCATCGACCACCTGACTAATCCTGGTGCATGAATTTAATAGTGGTGAAATTAGTCTCGCTTAACGTCACTGAGAAGGCAGTCTGGTGGCTTTATCAACGTTTGAATGCTATCCGTGTGGTGTTAAACAATGCAGCCACCTCACGGATCATGGAAAATCCTGCGGTAATTCCTATTAATTAACAACTGCAAATTTGTATTTATGTTTCGTTTTGTGTTACTATAAGTTTATTTTTGAACAGGTTTTTTATAATACAAAATTATCTGATAAAAAAACTTCGTTTAATTTGCTATTTCAAATTCGGCCTGAGAACCAATCAACGTCTCTACCCTAATTTGGGGGTAAGGCCGCTCTGGTGTGGAGACATCGGCAGGCCATTCCAGGCGGAGTTGATGGGCTGAAACGCTTTGCCACCTCACGGAGTCTGGTTAGTCGAGGCTATGGTGAAACTGGATTGTTTCTGAACTTTCAGACATGTGGTCAAATACATTGACATGTACTTTTTATACAAATAAAAAAATACTCTTGAGGAGTTCAAATACAATCGTAAATACTTTTAAATGCAAAATTATTTAAATAGAAAATATTTCAAATATGTTTCTATTACTTTTCATTTTCAGGATATTGTACTATATAGGGAAAAGCAAAGCAAATCATATATCGAGCCATCTAGTTTATAGCATAGCATAACAAGTGTTTTGCTCATACAACGACAAGCAGATCAGTGCTGGGGAGTCTTGATATTGGTAGCTACATCACAGTGACAACTGACACAGAAACATGTGTCCACTCCACAGAGGTAAAAACCATAATAGGTTGTATATTAAGTTAACCAAGGAGGCCCATAATAAAATGCCTATGTTGCATTCAGAAGAGACAATGCTAATGACTGCTAGGATCTTGTGAGACAGCCTAGAGAGCATGACTAAAGAACAAAGGTGATATTGACCTATTGTCATTGTCAGGCATGGGTGTTGATCAGTGAGGGACCAGGGTACCCCACTTTTCAGACTGAGGGGGACAGCATAGGAAATGTCCCCCCACCCTTTCAGTTCAGAAAAACAAATATGTGGCCATATAGCGAGACTGACTACTCCCCTCTCTTAAAAGCCCCTACATAGGTCTAGTAGTAAAAAAATTATAACTCAGATATAAAGTTCCGACAACCCAATGAAAAATCACTAGATAAATTGCTTGGTTGGCCAAAGCGTGCAACTTAACCTTAGTCTAGCCAATATTCATCTTTCCGGGCTCTGTCATTGTACACCCTTGTGTTGATATATTAATAGGCACTAGCCATCAAGCACATTATAGATGATTAATATTTGGTTACCCTATCAATATTTGGCATGCTGGATGCTTATCACCTACAAGGTGAACCAGCGGATTCGTGCACTTTGTGTAATTTGATCCCAGTTCAGTAGCCTTTGTTTTGTATTAGAATTAGCACCAGACCAACAATAAATAATTTTTAATTTACTAAACAAAATTCTAAACAATTATTATTTCATGATCATGATATATATATATATATATATATATATATATATATATATATACATGTACACAAATATACATATATTATATATATATATATATACATGTACACAAATATACATATATATATATATATATATATATATATATATATATGTATATATACATTGGTCCCCTGTCCCCCCACTTTTAAAGTCAGATTGACGCCCCTGCTGTCAGGTGCTAATCCATCAACTGGCTCTGAGGTAAGTAAAGTTGTAGTCACTACCAGAGCCATGGGGGCACCTGCTGTCAAGTGTCTTCTTCAATAATTAGCACTGTTGGGTGAAAGACAGATACTTTACTAAACGTCAAGTACAATTACAAATACTTTTAAAAAGTATTTAAATACTTTCAAATACAAATGTATTTAACCCCATATCTTATACACAGTATCACATTAAAATTTGAACGTTACTTTGATTTATATATGGCATTCGTGCGGAATATGATTTTGTTCACAACTGTTTTACAGGTTGGAACCAGAGTTACCCTACTCGTTAGTGTTTTTTGATACCATGTATATAATTTACTAGACAGCTTCAACTACCGCTTACTTCCCAGTGCTCTGGAGTCTCCTAGCGCACAGCGTTGGCACGCTCTACATGGCACTGCAGTCACGTATGAATAGCTTCACAACATAAACAACTCACGCTGCATACTGCGTCAAATCAGAGCGATGACGGTATGCGTCACCCATTGCAGTCAGTTTACACTTCCGGGTGTGATATGTCTCTGAATATCAGCCAAAACTGCATACGTTCGACAACTCACTAAAGACCTCACAACATACTTAACGAAACTGGACCCGCGTTGTCGTTGTGTTAGTTTGCCGTTGCGAATGCAACAGTTAATGAGGCCAATTCATTGTCAATCGCCGTTGTGGCTGCCGTGGCATCGGGTTGATATTGCTGACTCAGTGATTGAGACTGAGTCTGAGTATCGCCTACTCCACAATGTCAATGATCAATCATAATAGACACTCATAATATTCTCTCAGTTCCCGTTCGGGCATATATTCTTACTAATCTCTCCTGGACTGTTTAAGCACGTTACACAGACTATTAACAAATAAAAACTACTTACGTTAGGGCTTGCACCTGAATTGTAGTCGACAACAAAGCCGTAACGTGAACTGAAATGTCAGGTCAAGGTAGTCTCGGTTACCCGGGCATGATTCATAGGGGGCATACTAAAAGGCGGGCCACAATTGGCAGACCGCGCGGAAACGGCAGACCAGATTCACCACATTCACAAAGATGCCACCGATCGGTACGCTCCATGTTTCCGTGGGGGCCCTTTACGTGCGTTGTTCTAGTTGGCGCCATATAGTTGCTGTTTTTACGGTGTTCTTTAGATGTCTTTCAATAATAACATACTTGTAATAAGCAAATTTAACTACATTACTACAAGTTAGCATATACATGTACAATGTTTGAAAGGCGATATAACAATTCTTGGATTTGTTGTTTGTTTGTTTTTATTTTCACCAACACAGTAAGTATTCTTAGTATTACTATTTCACTTCAACAATGACATCTCATATATATATATATATATATATATATATATATATATATATATATATATATATATATATATATATATGTAATACAATGTATATACCATCATGTACTGTATATGGCCTACATTCATATTTTTAATGTTATTAAATTTATTTAAATATGTTGTATTTTATGAAACTTTAATTAATATTTTTTATGTTATTAAATGCTTTATTTATATAGTTATTAGTCATACTTTAGTTTTTTTATATGGATGTAATGTTCCGGAAGTAAGTTATTTAATTGAATTGAAATGGAATTCAGATGTCCTTACCAAATGTCTTACTTTTTATATAATTTTATTGTTTTATATTTTTATTTTATGTTATAATTTTTTTAAATTAGTATACCTATAGTTTTTAAAGTGATAAAACGAGTGTGATTGTAATAAGTAGTATAAGTACTAATGAGTCTCAGTGATAGTATTCAATTCAATCCAATAACTTTATTCCAGACTCAACAGGGCACATACAGCAAGTACATGTGACTCTGAGGTCCATATGTTGACATTAGGCAGACAATATGTACAGTATGTATTCTGACCCAAATGTATACATTTGTTTTAGTCAAGTGTTCATATATAAAAGCTTGTTCCAGTGTTTACGGATCCTGGAAGTGAATCTTAAGCTAGAAGTTAGAATGTCATTTAAAATACAGTTAACAGAGCTATCAAGTCTACACATAAATCTATACACCATATTCCTAATAACTGACTGGCAGCATTGTACATCAAACAGAGTGCATAGTAAGCTGGTACTTTCATATTTTGACATACCAATAAACAACTTTAAAATATTGTGATATGCAATATGTAATCTATTTAGTGTGGATTTCTTGTAATTCCACCAGAGTTGTACTCCATACATGGGTGAGCAATATGAACGAAACAGTGTGAGCTTAACCTCTAGGGAGCACATGCTAAATCTTCGCAATATAATATTACCTTGTACATATAAAGTTCTGCGTTGTCTATTAATATCATCATCATCTGAAAGATCATCTGAAATATAGTTTCCAAGATATTTATATGTAGCTACAACATGCAGAGTAACCCCTTTTAGCTTAAATTCAGGGATACTGCATCTTTTTAAGGTCGCAGATCTAAATATCATAACTGCACTCTTCTTAGCATTGTATTTCACATCATGGCTCATTCTAAATTTCTCACATTCACGTAGTAGCTGGCATAGTCCTGCCGATGAAGGTGAAATAAAAACCAAATCATCAGCATACATTATGTGATTAATAAGATGACCATTCATGCTACATCCAACATTACACATTTTAAGTTGTTCGCTCAATTCATCTACATATACTAGTAATAACTAGACCTACAATTAACGTACACTTGTGAAGAGATAATGTCCATCAACATTCAGATGTCCTCACCAAATACCGGTATCCAATAACAAGTGTATAATGTCCTATGAAAACATGTACCGTTAGGCGAGTTTTACATCAAAAGAGAGCTAGCCTCAGATATAAGGTCTTAGTGAAGTACATTCTATTAAATAACCCTCAATAACACGAACTACTCGCCCACCCACTAACGAATATGCAGCTATCAGTGCAATCCGAGATCAATCCTCATATATGCCCTTTCACAGTAGATCAAAGAACATCAAAAGATGGCTGGAGCCTCAGAATTCCTCACCTGCCAGGTGACCGTTTCGGTATTCAATAACGGGAATTAGTGCCCTATGAACACATGTACCCTTAGGCGAGTCATTACATCAAACGATTTAAATAAACCGATAGTATGCAGCTGCCGTCTATCATCTATGACTATGTGGGACTTCTGTTTTTGACTGAGCGAATACTCGTAGAGTTAATTAGTAACATTTTAATTTATTTCTAGGATTTTATAAATACAAGTAATAACATTCGGTATTACATTTAGAATTGTTAGTACAACACAATAATAAAAGTCTCCAATATTTACGATCGGACGCGCAAACAACAACAAAACTCGTAAACATGGAGCGTACCGATCGGTGGCATCTTTGTGAATGTGGTCTGCCGTTTCCGCGCGGTCTGCCAATTGTGGCCCGCCTTTTAGTATGCCCCATTCATAGTTTATCCGCGCGGGGCGCGATGGCTCTTCTAGTCGACAAGTGGTGGGGACATACCACCAAATGGATTCCTACGCCATTATACGCTTAAAAGAACTGCATTGTGCACTTTTTTTTATATTTCTGGTAGCATTGAATGTAGGACTGGTTGAATGGAAATGATATTTCTGCGTAGCGTAATATCACGTCTGCAAAATGATGATATTTGTCAGACAGTGAAAAGGTGCGTATGCATACAGGTGTTATTTGGCCTAGAGGTGTCAACATTGGCAATCGGCCGCTGATTGAAGCAAAAATGAAAGGGTGTCAGGTTAGAGACTGGATTGTAGGAGAAAGAGATATGTCATTTTCACGAATTGTATACATGACATGTGTCGGTGGAGACTAATTAATGTCTAAAAATTCCAATACCATGGATTAATAATACTAATGGGAAATCAAAGAAACGTTACAATGGCCGCCTATGGGAAATCATTTGGTGGTATCTACCCTGGTTGCGCACGCCACCCGCTAGGTAGGTTGCAAGCAAGTGTTAGTTACGGTTAGGATTTGGGTAAGTTAGCGTTAACTAGGATTCTGACTAGGGGCGCGCTGGGCGTTCGTATGCGCACACATGGACGCTTTTCATAAATTATATCAATCGCAAAGTTTCTCCCGTTCACCAAGTCGTGTTTACAATATTGAATCATCCCCGATCTAAACGAGCCCGATGGAATTAAGTTCATTTATTTACCTGTATCCAATCCACATCAACATTATTGCGTGCCGCCCGCTATTGTGCACAAAGCCGGAGATGTGGTACATAACGTATGATGTACACTCAGCACTATATATGAATAGCTGGAATTGTTCAAAAGTAATTTAGGCCTACTGTGTTAGAATCCTACCCTTTAGTAGTTTATGATACTATGATACTACATAACTCCAACACTAGCTTACTTCCATGTGCGCTGAGATTCCCTATGCGCTGTATTTGGCACGGCCAGTCACGCATGAATAGCTTCACAACATACTCATGACACGTACTGCGTAAAAAATAGTATGAAGACGTCAGCCATTGCAGTCAGTTTACACTTCAGGGTTTGACATATCCATGAATACTGCATACGGTTGACATAAAAAATCACTAAAGACCTCATAACGTACTTAATGAAACTGGGCCTGCGTTGTCGTTGTGTTAGTTTGCCGTTGCGAGTGGAATAATATATTACTGAGGCAAATTCCTTGTCAGCCACTGTTGAGGCTGACATGGCGACGACGCGGTATTATTGACTGAGCCTGAGGCAATGACATTGCCTACTGTATTATTATAGCAACTAATATATTCTCTCGGTTCCCGTTACTGGCACATATTCTTACCAATCTCTCATTAACCGTCTAAGCACAAATAAAAACTACTTACGCGAGAGCTCGATCGCAAACGTTTACCTGGCTGCCACCTGAATTGTAGCCGACGATAAAGCCACAACATGAACTGAAATGTCAGTTAGTCTTGGACTCGGTTACCCAGACTCCGTGAGGTGGCAGCATTTTTCAGCCCCTCAACTCGGCGTAGTTACGCAGCCGACTGAAAATAAGTTAAGCGTGTCTAAGTTAGTCTCGGTAACCCGGGCATGATTCATAGTTTATCCGCGCGGGGCGCGATGTCTCTTCTAGTCGACAAGTGGTTCACGCGCCACTCGGTAGGTCAGATTGGGAGTAAGTGTTAGTTACGGGCACGTTTTCACTCTACATTGGTCCAGTTCACTCAGCTATATAAATGAGTACATGGCTATAAACAAGTGGGGGATATGTGTACGAGCAGTCTTCGTGCATTAGTTGCACCATATGGCTGAAAAGAATTTGAGATGGTGTCTGATTGAACAGGTCTGCCAGGGAAGTAAAGTGTAAAGCGCTTTGAGCAATCCCTAGGATTGGATACTGAACTATAATGTTATAAGTACTTACCTTTATGACCTTTTTACATATCGACTGGGCTATTAAGCAATATGATATTATATATTTTGCTAACACCTACCTTAGAGAAAGTGTAATGATATTAAATTTACTAAATAATTAGACTTTGGGGAGACGCTAGCATTGCAGAGACAGGCACTAACCAAGTGAATAAACTACGCGGTATAGTCAGCTCTTCGGTCTCAGTCGTCTGTGTGAACCCGATTAGATAATTAACAGTCTTTTATTACTGGACCTTTCGTCACAACTAAATAATGTCTTGTTCTTTCCCATTCCTGTCAGTTAATAGAGTTCAATAAGCTTAAAGTCAATTGGATATTGTAAGTGTGGTATTAATGAGCGTAATGTGGTGTTTCACTCACCTAGCTACTCCTGTCGTTTTGTTTCGTTTAACGAAGGAATAACGCTAACATAATATAAGTTCCTGGTTGATTGATATGCTTGTCGCTAATACGTAGAAACAAGCCACGTAGCTCCCCCGGTATTCGGGAAGGTGTACCGGGAGAAACGTTGCTATTGATATATGAAAAGCATCCTATTCCTAATCCTAGTTAACGCTAACTACACCAAATCCAACCGTAACTAACACTAACTATAGCCTTTGCTCCCCTTATATAACAATAAATATATAACCGTAACCCTAATTAACCCCAAACTTAACTCTAACTAACACTAACACCAACTAACCTTAATCATAGCTTTAATTAACCGTAACTCTAACTCTAGCTAATCCTAACTAATCCCTGTGTTAGCTTTTAAAAATGATTAGTCTGTGACTCGCAATCTGTCCTACTAAATTAATCCTAGCTAACGCTAACAAGTTCTAACCAAGGTTTTAACACCGCAGCACAGGATTCGAACCCGGGTCCTCTTAGTCGAGAGTCCGAACCTCTACGCCTGATCCACTGCGCTCTACAATGTGTTTTATGATACAAGCATGACATTTGGTTCAAACATAGAACATATAAATTCTAAAATATTTGGATATAGGGCCATCTCAAACGTTGCCTTGAAGTCATTGGCTGCCATTTTTCAAGATGGCCGCCAAAAACCTATGTTCTCTTAATAACTGCGTCATGTAAATCAATCACTTTTTGGTATCTAAACGTAAGTTTTCGGGGAGAGCAATTTCAAATATATTACTTTTAACCTTCTCCGACATTCACATCCGCCATTTGTAAAAATGGCGGTCGCCAAGACTAATGATCCTATATCTCATGACCTACGCCATCTAGATCGCTAATTTTGTTGTTACAAGATATATGTGTGGACAGCGGATTTCAGTGTTGTAAAATATTTTGCAATTGACTTTTGTCGACCTTAGTATCCGCCATTTTATAAAATGACGGTAGTTAAAATTAATTTTGTCCTTTTGCCCATGGTGCCAAACTTCCTGCTTGTATAAAAAACCGCACAATTCGGCAATATTTTGTCACATATCGGCTGGGCTATAAATAATTTCCCGCAGTGCATATCACATATATTAACGATTCCCTTTCGAGGCAATTCAAATGGACGATTATTCAACTACTCGACTCATTCACAGAATAACCTGCTACGGCTGCTCCATCTAATCCTATATTGTGCGTCTAACACGACCGTTTTATTCGTTGCTCCTATGTTATGTTTGACGCGAAGAAAGTCTTTCAAGTTTCCTGAAACCTCATGCTAGCTAGCTAAGATGACAGTAAATTCCTAGTCTTAGTAGGAGGCTCATACACTATATTTTCTACACCACATAAGCATCGGAACATGGTGACAACTGGGGGGACTGAGACGGAGCCGACTCGTCCTCATTTAGTTGCTGTCGGACATGACATTGAAAGACGGCAGGACGACGTCATGTGATTTTTTTAGTCACGAAGATAATAACACTATATTTATGTCAACTTTAATGGTTACCAAAAACATAACCTAATAAAATATTATGTTCAGTCCTCAATAAACATTGGGGGCACAGTCCAAATGCCTCCATTCCGGCAACAATGCGTACGCGAATCATAGAAAAAACGTAAGCAAGGTTCAATGAAACACGTAAACACATTACTCTTTAATAGAATAAAAACATAACATGTTCTATTTATGTAAATACGATCATGATTAGCGTGTTTGATCTGTGATAACAAATTAATAAATCATATATATATATATATATATATATATATATATATATATATATATATATATATATATATATATATATTCTCATGATGTGTCAGCCAATTAGTTATTTATTTGTTGTGATCACAAAAGCACAATTCTTAGGCTCTTTCAGACGTTTTCCTAACACAGTGCTTATCATACTGAATTTCGCTGCAATTAAGTATTTACTGTTGGATTGGGTCGTTCGTTGTTTAAATGTTCATGTTTGACAACATTTCTCATGTCGCAATATATGACTATCTAAATGTATTAATTTTAATCGCATCGTAATTTTTCAAACTGTACCTGTTCTTAAGTTTGAACAGGGCCAGTTTAATAGTGCTTTAAGTTGTGATATAACGCCATCAGCAACAACTCTGTTATTGAAGGGCTCCGTAAAAGCAAAACTATGTAATTAGTGGCAGTCCGATGCGTGAGCAAATAATGCAACTCAAGACAGCACCCTAAAACAAGCGGCGTGTGGCCAAAATTATATCACATGACCGGAGGCCGACCACCATCCTCGTGAGCCATTTCATTGGTTGAGGTTAAAACAGGAGTTTTACAAAGGGATGTGCCAGCGGCAGTGAAGGCTAGTACTGACGTAATCAGAAGCAGCGACCCCTGGCGTGCGATGATGGCACAGACACTTATACACAGATGGCAAGTGTGTTGCACGTGTCCCAGCGCTCTACACAGGGGAGTCTAGCGCTGGAAAGGAGAATTCTCAGAATACACGGAGAAGACAACTGAATACATAACTGATACAATGCAGCTTGACATAGGATACACCATCTTCAATTTCATTGCAGACCAACAGCCGTGCTATCCCTAGTGGACGCCTAATATGCTTCCCGAATCACGGAAGACACGCGTGACTGGTGGTGGAGCAATGGAATATTCGGTGCAAATCAAATATGCAATATACCATCCAATGAACTACTTTAGCTAGTCCCATCACAGTGTATCTGATCTTATTTCAGCACAATTTGCCATTCCCTTTTTCTCGAATGCACCAGTCCTATCTCGTGCTGAACAGTGTCTTAAAACGCAACCGTTTTGTCTTCTCGCCCGGCTCTGGGTATTGGTGCACGTCTCCCATATGCGTCACTTTGAAGAGGCGTTTGTACTTAACACGCAGCGGGGTATTGGGGAGGGTAGGCAATTGGTGACTGCGGAGGGTAGGATATCGTTGTCTGGGGAACCTGGTACATAGGCGCGCCACTGAACTGTTGCTGTTGGCCGGCTGCAGTGGCGACACCTGCAAAGTAGAATGTTGTACAGACATTGCTTCTTAGCAACTTGGTATCACCGATACGTCTGATAAAAGTCTAATCAACATGTGATTTATTAGTTGGATATGCAAAGAGGAAATGGGCTAAATATAAATTAACTATTCTGAAGAATATTTACTAACATAACATACTTTGAGTTGACAAATATACCACTTCGTTGTGTTTACAGATGTCCTATAAGAGAGCGGTTCTCAAACAAAGGTCTCCAGCCCACTTGGGGCCGCAGCGAACTGTCAAGAGGTCAGCGAGATGGCAGAAAAAATTTAATTTTACACACTGATAACCAAGTACGATTAAAACAAAACAGTTTCTAGCATAACAATGAAAATAGTCAACTACATCAACGAACCGTCTACTCGTGCAAGTATAAAACCTACACATCACATTAACACAACCATACATGTATTGTATAAACAAAAATAACTGTTGACATTCTTGTAGCGAAATCGCGTGGGATGTCGTATTTTTATGTGGGGGGGGTGGATCCCCAACATATTGTATTGGTTACGGGGCCTTTGTAGATAAGAAGGTTGAGAACAGCTGATAAGGTATCAGTATGAAATGCGAGAAACTGTTATGGACATTAATATGCAGCATCCCTGGGAACAGCAACAGAACATGGAACCGACGAGCTAGCGGCAAGACTATCAAGATGAGGCAACCTACCTTGCTGCCTAGGCACAGCGGCCTGAGGGTAGCTGGTTCCGGTGGTGTACAGTACTTCCGGCCGGCCCGCATTCGTCATAGGGGTGCCTCGCTGCAGCACCTGATTGTACAGAAACGTAGTGTACACACCACTCACTGTGCGACAACTACCAACTGGCTGGTTCCGCTGTTCCGATATCAGGAATTAACTGTCGATTTAAAATATTATACTGCGGTACCAACTATTGATTTTAATAATTCAAGACCTAGCATGTTTTCTATTTTAAATGTAGATAAAGAATACTGATTATACGTACTCTTGTGCAGATGGCGGATTAGTGTGTCCGAGTGGTTTACATTTAAATATTACATATCAATGTGTAACACACAACATGGCGGAAGAAAGAGCTCCATGTGTCATTGGATTGCAAATATAAAATGTCCTATCAAATGCAAGCAAATACCAAGCAGTCTTGTCTTGCAATAACAAGCAGCACGATTGGTGCCAGGAGTCTTGCCTTGCGCGCTCGCCATTTTTACTACGTCATCTTACCATGCAACAAAGGCGAAGGTTACATGGTGTCGTTATTATTTGACACCCAAGAGTTGACGTTGTGGTGACGGTACGCACCGTGTCAGAGTGGTGACGACGTCCACAGCAGACGGAGGCGCAGCAGCCAGCTGCCGACCAGATCGCTACAACAGCCTCACAGAGAGACAGAAACAGCATCAAGCCATCCATAGCCCTGGCCAATTCCTACAAGAACAAGACGTATGCATTTAATTACTTGCACAGCACGTGAGTGTGTGACCGCTCTGTCACGATGGAATCATATAAGCGACGGTTTTATACTTTCGCAAATACCAAAACCGGCATGTGTTTACCCTTAGTTCAACCCCCGTACTAACGAAAACGTGGTTTGAGACTTCGACCTCTATAATCTAAAATAGCTATTTGCCACTTTTTTCATAGTACTGTTTCACCCTACATGTGTGACAGTTCATTACCCCCACGCTACGTGGTGACGACAGACCACCCACGTGTACCCTCCCCATACACACACGCATATACGTGTACAACATCACCCACGTACGCAGCACCTACCCACGTACACACATGCGCGCATACATGTAATGATGTTTCATTACGAACCGATGGCACTGCTGCTAAAACGCAAACGATACGTCGTAAGTCGATACACAAAATGATAGTTTTATGTAACGTCAGTTAGCGTATAATTGAAAGCCCTAATTATAGTTTAAACCTTCTCTGATATAACTGACAATGTAATGCCACGTGAACACATCACGCCAATGTTGAGTTATAAGCTCTTTATTTAAGTGTCAACACATATGAACATTTGTCATGAAACGATTGGAGAATGAGCTGAGTGACTAAAATGTACCCACCCGTCCTTCTTCGTGGTTTTGGCCGACGCCAACGGCCGATACGGTAAAGATCATAAGCACGAAGATGCTTACAGCCAGAATCGAAAGTATCACGAACGTCACACTCTGAAAACAAAACGATCATTAGCTGAAAATACTAAAGTGACTGTTTCTATTGTGTAATGTCAACACTCTTGTCAAGTAAAACAGTGCGTGTGCGTGTGCGTGTGCGTGTGCGTGTGCGTGTGCGTGTGCTTGTGCTTGTGCTTGTGCTTGTGCTTGTGTGTGTGTGTGTGTGTGTGTGTGTGTGTGTGTGTGTGTGTGTGTGTGTGTGTGTGTGTGTGTGTGTGTGTGTGTGTGTGTGTGTGTGTGTGTGTGTGTGTGTGTGTGTGTGTGTGTGTGTGTGTGTGTGTGTGTGTGTGTGTTTCAAAATGTCACCAATACCCACTGTGCATGTTGTTCTTTCTCTTCCAGCCGCCACGCCAAATGCTCCAGTGAGGATGAACTGTAAATAATTAGAAAATAAAATATAAACAAACTATGGTTGGAAAGAAACATAGCACTCTCAAAGCACTACTTTACCGTACTGGATTGGTTATGTAAAATACTATTTTATTAATTATGTTGAAAATATCGTATCCGGAGAAAACAATGTATACGGGATAACGTTTCAAACATTGTTTGACAACACTGACAACCATTTATTCTTGGTAATCTTGATTATATCGAAATATAATATTACAAAGTGGTCTTCTAGTATTGATTCATTGTGTTAGTTTAGCATTGTGCTTTGCCATGCAAAGGTAACGATATATAACGATAATAATGCATTTAATATATACAAAATACTTCATAGAAAATCAAATTGAAGTCACAGCTTGAACGTGCAATTGGTCTAAATTGCTCATATTTAAATCACGAAAATCGTATCTCAAACTAATGTGATTAAAACCAAGAAACATTTAAAATGTTGCTAAAAAAACTGTATGAAACACCTCAGGTAAGCTGAGAGCCATTGGAAACAAATATATGCAAAAGGATATGAAATCGACTATTTCTATAAAAAAAAATGCAAAAAACTATTTAAATAAATGTTAAACTATAAATTAATTAAGGATACTTACTAGACAGTAAAATGTTATACAACCTTATATAACCATAATTATACAGAAACATAGTTGAAGTTAAGAAATGCAATACAATATTTTATATGGACTGAATATGCATGATATGGTATGTCGTGGACGATAATGAAAACAGTTAAGTAAGAATGATATAAAATAACTGGCATCAACATGACGCATTAGTCAACGACTGGTCTGTTAGGAGACGAATGCACTGATGTTGGGAACACGTACGAAAGCTCCTCCCCAGATGCCGTGCCCAGCCACAGCCGTGGGAGATTGCGCTCCAATCGCCACCAAGTTACACATGATGCACAGAATGCCAATGACGATGTGCGCGATCCCGAGCAACAGTGACGACTCGCTGGCGTAGTTTCTCCAGTACCGGGATTCGGGTTCAGCCGGCACAATGACAACGTTCTGCGCCGGAGCAGCTCTGCCGTCCTGGCGGCTGGACGGCGGCTCCGTTGATGGCCGCATGATCTTCATGATCACTGAAACGGACACAGTCAGCCAGAGGGAAATGAGAGGCAACTGTTTCGGCACGGACATATATACTACTAAAAATGTGCTAAGGATCATACCATGTTTGTAACGGAACAATCTTGAGATGGCGGCCATCCACAGACTCATTGGAAGCATGAGACGCCGTTGCCAGGCTGTGATTGCATCACGTGGGTCACACACAAGCTACTGACAGTTGTTGCTGCTGGTAATTGAACTGTTTGGGGCATTTTCATGACTTGGAGTAACATTCTGAAACCTCCATTTCTGCGGGTCTGCTTCTTTGATGACAAACCGCGTGTTACCTATTGTTCACATATGGTATACAGCAATGAAATTCAGGAAATAAACATGTCCTCGAATACATGCAAATTTTTTGTTTTTGTGTGGTACCCATGCCGAAAAATATAATACCGCCCTAAATAGTGATCCCTAGCCAATTTTGAGTAGTCTATAGAAGAGGTAATGCACTCGAACCGTTAGCAACTACAATGATCAATACCACTGCTACTCAACTACTACTCGATTACTTTTCAGAGTGGCAGATTCTAGAGATATCTCACAACCAACGGATGGTATGTTGAGACATGTTCCCGATGCCGGACCGATACGTGCCTGGAGCTTCCCTGACCTGCTCTGACGGTTCGAATGGCCGTTTTCTACGACAGGTTTATGAATATGCCGTGACAGTGTCGTGGGAATTGTTTTTGAAAATAATTAGCGACAAAGCAAATTCGGCGATGAAAACGTCTATGTATTGCAGGATGTGCTCCAGGCGTACCAGCTGTTCAAATAAACATATCACAACACACACAAACATCTTACACTACTGACAGTGGCGCAATAAGCAGATACTATTAAATAAAAATGCTAAAAATGTTAACTAACATATGGCGATGTAATCCAGTGTAGTCTTCCCAGTAAGCATTGGCGGCGTCAGAATTTAGTTTACTTCAGGACATGTTGCAATGTAAATTGGGCATGCTCAACATTAAACTGCAGACATAATACTTCTGATTATGGTAGTGCTGGTTTAGATTTGATTTACAATTTTCGACGTATCGGGCAAAAATTACATTTTGTTTCCATTTAAGGGCGTAACAAACATGTTATGTACACAGTGGTTATATTATGAGCTGACACATTTATGTACGTGGTGTACTTAAGAGGGATCACGGCGTCTCTTCGTGAACATTTTGTTCACGTCTAATTATACATGTCCTAAATTAGTCGGTTATTCATCCGCTTCTAACTGACTTGACGGTATGTGTCAATGTATTTGTATGCTTGCCAACGCTATTATCTGTTCTATTTAATAAGCAGTCATATAACACAAGCCACATTCAAAGCGTGTCTGTTTACACGGCCTGCGCCTTTGTATATTTGTGGCTCGCTAACAATTGTCCAAGTATGAAGGCCCAATCATTGCTATTCATTGCTGACTTGACGTTGGTATCGAGTGCATGAATTCGTTTACTACACATTTTAAAATATATACGTTCTCTGATCATTGGCGTGTAGAAGCGGGGACCGACCACCTCCTTATCCCCTGAACACATTAACGCACATGGACTTCGATAACTTACGTGCGACACAGATCGTAAATATTCAGTTACTTCACGTACTTACCAGCTCCCATGTCGATACAGCGACTTACACCGACCTGACGTTAGTGAGTAGACTTTGTTACGCATGCGTACACTTGTCTTCCGACTAATCCAAGCCGGACATACACAGTTGTCTGACAACGAGGACATGCGTGGCACACAACGTGTAACAATAGCACTAGTATAAATGGTTATATTTGGATTAACGATGTGATAGTTATATTTATGAAAACAAAATGTACAAAGAAGATTGGTACAACAAGGCTAAGTAAATAAGACACTTGTCCTTATTGTAGCAATCTTGTTAGCACATTCTTATTTCAAAAAATATAATTATCACAGCGTTATTTTCTTCTAGATGGGCAATGTTACATTAACTGCCTGGTCTGTATCGTGGTTATAATGTTATGCTCTTGTAATAATAATAATGACTTCTTTTGCGTCAATGTCCTCGAAGATCAACGTCAGTGGCGCGACAAAACCAAGGGATTAAGCAAACTCATAATCGTAAAACAATGCGGATGGATGAAGAAGCTAGGAGGCTAAGGAGGCTAAGCATCATTAAAGAGATATGTTTTTCGACGTCGGCGGAATGAAACTATATTACCATCTGATTTAACACTGGCAGGAAGGGAATTTGCTCTGGTCCCGGCTTTCGTTTTCATCCGAGGAATGTAAAGAGGGTTACTACTGGTTGAGCGTAGCTGTCTGGAATTTCTTGCTGGAGTTAGCATTACATTTAGATATGCTGGTTGTATAGATGAGAGTGCTTGATAGACTACTGTACAAATCTTGAAAATGATGCGATAGTGCACAGGGAGCCAATGCAATGCTTTTAGAAACAGTACTGAGCAAGAAAAACGAGAACGCATGACTACCCTTGCTATACAATTTTGGACACGCTGAAGTTTTGCTATATGCTTGTTTGCGGTATTGTAAATGAGGGAATTGCAGTAGTCAAGTCTGCTGCTAACTAGAGCTGTTGCGATGGTTTTAGCAACGGAAAGTGATATAAACCGCCGAATATGCCGAAGATCATGGATATGGTAAAAACAACAACGGCATGTTTTCGATATATGTTGTTTGAAATGTTCATCAAACGTTACTCCGAGATTTAAACATACATACATACGTACATACGTACATACATATATACGTACATACATACGTACGTACATACATACGTACATACATACATACATACATACATAAATACGTACATACATACATAAATACTACGTACATACATACGTACGTACGTACACACACAGACACACACACCACACACCCACACACACACGCACACGCACACGCACACGCACACCACACACACACACACACACACACACACACACACACACACACACACACACACACACACACACACACACACACACACACACACACACACACACACACACACACACACACACACACACACACACACACACACACACACACACACACACACACACACACACACACACACACACACACACACACACACACACACACACACACACACACACACACACACACACACACACACACACACACACACACACACACACACACACACATAAACCGTATACAAGTGAAAACACCTCAAATATCAAAATACCCGTTTATCATTGAGCTAACATATGAATGAATATAGTATTTGGTAGACACTGGAATGGAAGGCTGCTACAGAAAATGAAACGTTAGTCCGCCACACAAAGCAAGGCGAATGGATGTTAGCGAATAGCTATGTATGTCCCCGTCGAGGTGTCGGTCTTCATGACCATGTCAACGTTACTTTCTTCATCATTCTGTCGGTCAATGAACTGCCTGAGATTCTCCTCCCCAAGGTCTTTAAGAATTGTGTTAAGCCGCAAACAGCTTTTCGTGTTCTGCGAATTGTGACACTGATACAGGCGAGTCTACGGCACCGTCTCCTCCTTGGTGCGAGGGTTGTCCGTACGGACGAGGGGCAGCAACGGCGACGACATGTCCCATCTCTATTTGGCGCTTGTCCTGTCATAAACAATCACACTGAGAGTATAACAACGGTTCATCAATCGCTGATTGTTTCAGTGATTTAGAAAGTCAAATCTCATAACACAATATAACATAAGACACGACAGTAGGAGAAAGAATTCAATCTCGGTTGTGCACAATTAAGTTAGGCAGACATCTTCTGATCTGAATGTTTACACTGTTACACTTAATAAGGAATACTCGTGCGTGTATGATTTACCCTCCACCCGCCTGCTGCTGTAACTAATAGACAAAAGGAGCATTTGTTTTCCAAGGTTTGATTTATTCTTTGAAAAATAATAGTGATCATAAGTGCCTCCCAAGTTGTGTTTAGTGACTTCAATAATCCCGTAACAAACATTGTTCCCAATTGTAAAGTTACGATCCCCGATGCTTACTTAAACGGTAAACAATACATCCAGTTTTAAAACAATTTTCAAAATGACGTGGTGCGCTTTCCACGTTCAACACAACAGACACTGTGTTAGAAATTACTACAGTTCATAATGTACGACAAACGGAAGTTGACGCGGTGTAACCAGTACGTACGGTCTCAGACTGCGGGGCGCTTCCACAGCAGACGGCGGCACAGCAGATGGCCGACGAGGCGATTGCCACGATAATCTCAATCAGCGACATAACCATCAGTAAAAAATCCATAGGTACTGCATATTTCTACAACAGTAAGATATAGGATATGGTCATGTTTACCTCAATTTGTGTCCATGTTACCATCTTACATATTAACTTCACGACGTCATCTCCTAGCCATGAAGAATGTTATCCCAGCTTCGATTGCCATTATGCCAGTTAGCTCCCGCATCAGTGTGTACACATTTCGAATCTAAATTACTCATTTGAATTTAGACGTCAGACAGACTCCAAAATGAACGTCAATTACTGTTGTGGTGGAGCGACTGTGTGTATTGTGCCCTACCGCTTTGTCCTTATCCAACCTGGGTTCACGCGACTGAAATATGTTCTATCCGAGTAGCGGAAATACCTGCTTGCCAAGTTTCTATCCTAAAGGCGGAAACCCCCAAAAGTAAAACAAATTGCAGTTAATATCAACATTTCCTTTTCAAATGTGATGCCTACTCGGTGCATTGGTCCGTCTAAACTGGTTACCTCCACTGCAAGCAAACCAAGTTCAAATTATAGTTACAGTGAAATAAAAAAGCATTGTATTTTAATTGAGTAAAACCAAGCACACTGAACTAAATCCCGCGAACTACGATGGATTGAATAAATTTACCAAAATGGACAACTACGATGTTTTTCTATAAAAACTAACAGTGCAGTGGAGGTAACCAGTTTAGACGGACCAATGCCCCGAGTAGGCATCACACGTGAAAAGGAAATGTTGATATTAACTGTAATGTACAAAGTAGCGCCTTAAGTGTATCTTTTGGTCAAAGATCAAAATAAAAAACAATAGCAACCAGTAAGTTATTCACATGCAAAACGGATTTGTCTTCACACCAAACATGGGCTACAATTCTTTGTCTAGCAGTTTTCTCGTCTCCCAATCCCTATCCATATATAGGTTTTACGGCAGTCAAGAACCACTTTCAAAGCGAGATGTTGCGGAATTAATAATCCAGAATAATTTGAGTTATGTCGGAAAAAACCGCCGGGAAA
Source organism: Ridgeia piscesae (assembly GCA_025642075.2). Taxonomy (NCBI): domain Eukaryota; kingdom Metazoa; phylum Annelida; class Polychaeta; order Sabellida; family Siboglinidae; genus Ridgeia; species Ridgeia piscesae. The sequence goes on along the minus strand of JAODUO010000027.1, from coordinate 648,353 downwards.
GCAATGTCACAAAATGCTCGGGCTAGTGTTTCGAGAGATAAGTTACCACGGCATAAATGTGTGCAATGTGATAGGTTGAGTGACGAACTACTCAGTTCTGCGATGCGATAGCTAGCTATACACATTACTTGCCACGGAACACGTCACCGAACTGAATCCATTTTCAGCCAACGAAAGTTAATTAGAACAACAAAATCAATTATACTAATTGAACAGAAGATTCAATTGCAAACAAATTTCATCAGCCGAAATGTCCGTATTGTACAACAACCACGTGATCATACAACTTCGCCATATAGCGAATATTCTTGATGAATATGGTGGCTATATTTGTCGGAAAATAGCTCAGATGAGCTAATGTTATGAAATTCACACGCAAACCGACGTTAAATAAAGCTTCTTGTACTCCGGCAGCCCGCTAAACCGAGATACATTTTCACTGAGAAAGTGATAGCATCTACCGACATAAGATTCCTTTCGCTATTCCGGATGTTATTTTATAAACAAAACGCTCACTGTGAAAAGAGTATAATATGACTCGTGCACGCTACCAGCAGTGACACACAGCGCAGAAACATGGGCACCCACCAGCCAAGCAAGGAGCAAGCTAGCAGCCGCACAAACAAAAACTGAAATAAGCATGCCAAACATAAAATACCGGGACAGAAAAACTAACATCTTGATACGAGAAAAGACATACGTGATTGAACGAGTCAGAAGCCAGACGTGGATCTGTGCAGGGCTGGTCTGTAGAATACTAGATAACCGATGGACATCGCGTATCTCCACTGGGAAACCCTACGAAGGGAAACAATGCAGAGGAAGACGGGCGGGACGATGGAGAGATGAACTA